>JAVFBX010027751.1:14873-31334 GCA_034783855.1 Mopalia kennerleyi | reverse complement strand
GGCTGGTTTTAAATTATCTTACCAATTCAATTCTTTATTACCCTCTGGCCACTAATGTGGCACCGATGTGATCATGAGTACATTCATACGTATACAGTCAACATCTCTTTAGTTTAATATGGTGGATAGACGAACGCATGCACCAGCATAGTAAAGGCTTAAATGTATAAAACTATATTTATAACTATATATAGCTAAGGGCAGGACTAGAAAGAACTTCAGGTCCATTTTCGTTATATCAATATTTCAAACTGTATAAGATAATCTTCAGTATTCATCAGATGCAAAAAAAATTGTGCATAGTAGCATAAAACTCTACGAAGCGAGCATTCTTTAATTCTGAATTGCGGTTATCGCTTTAAATTGATGCTTGTTACGTGAGATTTAGATTTAAGTTAATATTACGGATTAACTAGTGGGCTTTGTGGAAGACTAGCTTATGTAATAACCAGTTGAAATAAAGATATTTTGTATTATTATTTTAAATAAGTATATGTGAATTGGACACACCATCCATCTAACAACTATGTAATACTCATTGTAGTTCCATTTTAACGTCACTAGTTCCATACAGTCTGTCAAGCGGTTATCCAGTGTGGAGTTCTGCTAAATCAAGGTGAAAACAAGGATGTGTTTATATGTAAATTGGTGCTGTCATTCGTTTGACATTTGTACTTGTGATTAAGTATTGTATTTTACGGCATGTCTTGAATAAAAACATATTTTGCTGATATCGATTTTTATCAATAAAGAAAAATTATCAACCGTATTTTAAGCCTTCTGTAAATTGAGTCTCCTTGTTTTATGGCTATAATTGTAACCGTTTTCATCGTAACAGTATATAGCGGCCGGTTGGGACGGATCTTCCTGCTATTCTGGTGCCTTTGGACCTAAGGAACAACCCTAAGTCAATATGTTGTTCGGTGGTTAGCTTTTCGTCGTATGATTGTCTTGTCTGTTGTCAGTGGCGTCGAAGGATGCTTTCCTTCACCCATTGGACTATTACGTCATCATATGTGGGAATTATTGCCTTTAAACCCCGACCAATAACGGATTACGGTATACCGTACTTCCTGGTCGATGTAGCAAGTCCCATTATGATGACCCACACTGCCTGGGAGTAGTATGTTTTGAGCAGGCTGTCTTTACCTAGCAATGGATGAATATTCATTTCCCGCGCATAACACACTTCAACTTGTGTGGTTATGTTCGAGCAACTCTTGTTTGCTATACATTGTAGTTATATACATGTAAGTTACACTTAAGTACGGCGTTAAACATCGATCACTCAATCAATCGATATATCGATCGATCAATCGATAGCAATCAACCATTCATTCATTCAACCAACCAACCAACCAGCCAGCCATCCAACCAACCAACCAACCGCCCACCCATCCATCCAACTAGACACACACCCATCCATCCATCCATCCATCCATCCATCCATCCATCCATCCATCAATCAATCAACAACTTCCAATTAATCAATCAATATAATCTATAAACCAAGCTCCCAATCAATCAATTTATCATTCAATCAAATAATCAGGATTTTCGTAAAACTATCTAACATTTTTTTAAAAATCAAACTGATAAACATTCAACTGTGAAATGATAAATTCAACAATGTCTGTAGCTACCATCATGGAAATGAGTCGGCTAATATCGCCATTACATTAATCATGAACATTATAGAGCTTGATATACCCATGATACAGTATCCACGACCTAACGTGAATCATCAAAATGTTCAGCCTAATAACGAAATAGTGTATAACTATAACGATGTTCATGATAGTTGTACGGATAGTAATGTAAGCATAAATTATGATAACTTTGGTGATAAATGTTTAAGG
This sequence comes from Mopalia kennerleyi, assembly GCA_034783855.1. Lineage (NCBI taxonomy): Eukaryota > Metazoa > Mollusca > Polyplacophora > Chitonida > Mopaliidae > Mopalia > Mopalia kennerleyi. The sequence goes on along the minus strand of JAVFBX010027751.1, from coordinate 29,475 downwards.
ACATACATGTCAGCTTGAATTATGATAGCATTGATGACAAATGCATAATGATACAAATGTAAACCTAAATTGTGATACCGTTTGGGCTAAAAAAAATAATGATAAAAATGGGAAGCTAAAATTATGATACCTTTGATGATAAATGCAATATGATAAAAATATAAGCCTAAATTGTGATACCTTTTGGGATAAACATATAATGATCAATATTGGGAAGCTAAAATTATGATACCTTGAGTGATGAATGTATAATGATAAAAATATAAGCCTTAGTTAGTACACCTTTAGTGCTTAATGTGTTCTGGTAAAAATGTAAGCCTAAATTATTATATTTTTGGTGATAATGTGTCACGATAAAAGTATAAGATTAAATTAATAAAACCTTTGGTCGTAATGTATTACGATAAAATATAATTATAATACATATATTATAATGACAATGTGAGAATAATTTAAATGAGTTAATTAACGAAAATAACATTATAACGGAAATGTAATATTTTATGATGGTACATTTTTGTGATTTTCTTACCATAAAATTATGATCAATAAAATTATCGAGATTAATACGGTCAACAAGAAATAGCATTGTGCGAGTTCGTCGGCAAAAAAACGTAAGCATCAAACCCCCTCAAACTACATCATAAACATTGTCCATATAACACAGATGGCAACAACAATGTCCGTAAAATGACTTCTTTGCAATAAGCCAGTAATCTATTATCTTTATTACTGTTGTGTAACGGCAGCGCTTTTGTCAATGCTAGACTTAATGTGTAACCAGTTTTTGTTTGCGAGCGTGGCACGGAATCTTATGAGATTGTCCTATTGGGTGCATTAAATTATGAAGCTTCCCAGGCTTCTGGCTATCGACCCGCTATCTACCTAACGTGCGCAACACATCTGTTAAAGATACAACCCACTCCGAATTGTTCTTTCTAGCCTCTACTTCACTTTCGCTTAACGGTTTATAAGACTGAAAAGATAATGGCGCTTAAATTCTTTGAAGTACCACCGCAAGATATTGTTAGACTTGATCTCGAAGATACTCTTATAGGAGATAGGCCTAGCTGTCTCTGTATGGGCCTAATGGCTTTATCTTTCTAAAAAGAACATATAAACAATGTAATACTCATCCAAGCGCATGCTAGTGTCCTGTTTTAAGACGATAGTTTTCAAGTGGTTTAAGGCCGGTTGAGAAGGGGCGTATTTTAAAAGGATAGTAAATTTATAAGTGGAGAGATCAAAAGCTGTTTATTTAAAGTGCGGAGCTCTAAATCTCCTGTATTTAAGAGGTTAGTCTATAACACGTGGCAAGGACGACTCATGAATATAAGGCATTTCGTTATGCCTACGATCGTTTAACCCCTGGTTGTCTCTTCCACACAACTTAAGTTTAGATAACAAACCCTGTATGTAGACATACATTCAATAAGCCATGAGTGCCCATAATGAGACATGGCGAAGCATAAATTTACTGGGCTCTCTACCGACGGTATATTTTCTTAAGCCCGTTCTATTTGTGTTGTTTATAATATAACTGAGTTAGGCACTGAGTCAATTTACCATTTCTGTCACAGAGACGTAGTTGTGTCATTTCTTTATTAATTAATATGTAAAACATGCATTGATTCGGCCGGACGAAGCAATAATTGTCAACGACGTTTCCATGTGGATTTAGACAAAAACACGTTGATAGTATAACGACCTACTTTGACCCGTTATAGCACACAGTTCCGCTTGTTGCAGTTCAAAATAAACCCCAGACGTCGTTCCAAGAATTGTCAAGTCCGCTTGAAGAAAATACTGTTTAACCTTCGTCGGAAATATGAATAATAATAATTTCCTATTCAGACTTCAAAAAACGTTCCTTTGGAAAGACAAAGATAAGAGCATGCAATACAGCGGGTCACGCAATATATAGCCACAAAGCATACACTCATTTTTAAGGGGATGGTTTATTTATTAGAAAACAGTAATTCATAGTTTGACAATATGTTTGCTATCAGTGTCTTTAACTTAATTTAACAAATATTATCTCAAACATATAATTATGAAACAACGATGAAACTATACTTCAAAAAGAGTTCATTCAGAAATGTTTTGATATACTTTTTATTTATTTATTTATTTATTTACTAACCCAATAGAAACAAAATACATTTATGTATATACATGTGAAAATGTGGCTAGGATAATTTTTATATATTGTTAAGTCAAAGAGATAGGGACGGGAATACAACCTGTTTAGAGGATTGTTCTATATCCCTGGGGTATAATTACTTGTAAGTACTTTTTTCATTTTTTCAACAAATGTTTCTTTAAAATGTATATCCATCCAAATAATTAAATAAATAAAAATAAATTATTGTTTTATCTATATTGACGAATACAATGCACAAATGTATTTGCGCCTCCAAGTCAATATTTGTGTATTTGTTAAACAGACATGGATTTACATACGGTAGATACAAAATAAGCTTAAGGTGCACATATGATGTATCACTATAGGCAAATCATTTGCTGTGATACTTTACATATCGTCAAGTCTACGAATAAAAATAGTCAAATATTTAAAAATAACAATACAAAACCGGAATATATAAAACATATTTTGCACTTGGGTCCTGAATTAAGCTTTGAAATGTAGCTTACGAAGCAATAAAACAGTTTTGTTTTGTTATCATTATATAGCCAAAGGTCGCGTTAGGTAAATATTTGACAAGTAGGGCGTCATTTCACTCAAACTATAGTCATTGGGAGAAGTTTTATCGGAAAACCGGGGTTGTTTGCTTTAAGATATACAACTTTCTGCGCATTCTCGATCTTCACAATTAATCCGCTCAAGTGGGAAATTGATGTGAATAGCACAAAAAATGGTCGTGTGAATTATAGCACGATCTTCTATGTTAAGCCAGATGAAAGGTGTATTAGGCCAAGTATAAGACTGCTCTGATTTTGGCTGGATCATAAAGGAGTGTGTGGTTTTTAGATGGAATCACGCTCAACCTTAGCGTCGTCGGGGTCTCCAGGCACGTAGCACTATTATCCGCCTTTGAAAACCGACACATTTTCTATTCGTATTTACTCTTGAACTATACCCTGCAAATTTTCGTTAAAAGATTTTTCGAACACGTGCGAACAGGACTAACCGAAAGTGGTCCTCGTTTTCTGGCCTGGTCTGCAGGTTTGTTTGGATGTGGCTTACGGAATGTCATGAAGACGTACGATCTTTAGTGTGCAGGTGCGAGAATTACATTGGCAATAATTACCAAGGTGCTGATCAAAGTGAAGAATTGAAAAGGCCTGCGGAACAAGCTTTTCGACACTCGCCTTGTGACCGGACAATAGACGATTTCACACCTTGGATATTATTGTTTTTTTACTCCCCCCTCTCTTAAGCCGATTTCCTTTGCTACTGTACAATGGGATGGGCGGCTTTGGTCATTCAACTCATGTATGGCTGTTGTTGTGAACTCATTGTGTTTACTGACTGACACCTGGCCAGTCAAATCACATGAGAAAGATGCCACACATGTATCTCTCGTTTACACCTAAACACGGCAATGTCATATTCATTTCAAACAAGAACACCCTTTTCATCATTATCGTTCAGCCTGTAGTGATTAAGATATTTTAAAGCATAAATGGTGCAATATGTTATTCGGCAAGTCGTTAATACCACATTTAACTTATTACATAATATAGCTCCAAACTGTAAAGAAAACTTTTTCTGGAAATACGTATGTTATTTTTACAATAGTTTGGAAAATTAATGTTTCGCTTGTTTGTTTGTTTAATTCCCAAATAGAGAATATTTAATGTGGGGGAATAAAGTGATTATAACTTTTTCTATTATCCAGGGGAGAGGGACAAGGGGGTGGGGGGTAGTTGGTTTGCACTGGCGTTTACCCATCCAAAAATGAGGATGATGTAGACATACGTCATATCTTCGCTCTAAGTTAGAGTACGTTAAAATTTATATTCGTCAGCTGTTAAAATGGAACATCTATAGTGTCCTGGTCAGGTCATATATATTTAAAACGCTGCAGATGATTTTTTTATGGAATGTGAAAATATAAATTACATAAATGTATATACTCTCTACCTCTGGTTATTTTATATAACTTCGCCCCATTTCTCTTTAACAATACTATATTAGTTACGGTATATATGTAAACATAAAGCTGAACAAGAGCTGTTTGAAATAACAACTTTTATTTCCTGAGGTAGTCTAGGAAGATTCATGCACGTTGTTTTAGTTTGGTATTTAGTATGAAGACCCAACTGTATCAAGATGTGATGATGTCTGTCATGAAAACGAGGCCATTTTATAAAGAGTAGCAGTGGCGACTTAACGCACATGTCTTAAGATTTGTTTAACACGCTCTGATCGGATACTGTGGCTAAATAACATAGAGGAACAAAATATCACACACTTGTAGCGTATGACTTAGAACCAGGTACGACGTTTTCGCCGTCAGCAGGTGAAGACCTCACAGAGCAAAGAAGAAACGCTAGCAATAGACATATTGGATAGTTTTGTCTGTGTATTGTCATGTCTTCCGTAAGATGATAGACTTTTCCACTTATGCGTTACGGCGAAGCAATGACTCAATTTAATAAAGAACCACAGTCAGACACAATTCTAAACCCTTTATTACATTTTCATTGTTATCTAAAAGAACCAAACCGTTCTTCCTTTACTCTGTGCAGTATTCGTGAGCTACCCTGAAGAAGTCCATCAAACACAAACTAACACTGTAAGCAGTTTACGTTTACGGCCCGTTTACGGCCCGTGTCGTAAACGATCTCACTTGTGTGTTTTTACCTTCAAAATGAATTGGTCCTACACTGCTTTTTTCTTCTGTTTCTTATTTTAAATCAGTTGACAAAAAATATTTGACCGTCCATTGGTAGTCTGCAAACTGATTTCTGTTAATTCAATTGTACAACAACAACAACAGCAGAAACGTCTGTCCGATACAAGCGAGTCATTATGTTCAGTTTATTTATTAAAACCATAATTCTGTTGTACTTTAGTTTGCCTACTTACTTTTAAATACAGAAAATACCACCCAAAATACATTAAAAAAAAATGTATAATGTATAATGTATCAATGTATAAAAATACATAAGAAAGCATTTTCGCCATAGTTTGAAAATGATAATGAATTTACTGTAAAAAAAATTCAGCTTTAGTTGACACATTATAAAGAATGTACACCCTAGTTTAAACAGTATGCATGATTTACAGCTTGGTTCAAACATTGTATAGAATTTACATCATGCTTTACACATTATACAGAATGTACACCATGGTTTAAACATTTTAAAGAATGTACACAGTTGTTTACACATTATACAGAATCTATACTATGGCTTAAACATAATACAGAATTTACGGCATGGTTAAAATATCATAATTTGTCACAATTACATTGCGGGTGGTTGGGTGGGAGCTTACCGTCTGGTGCTCTGAGAGGTACGGAGCAACATGAGCCAATTTGTTCACAATGTATTTGTATTGCTTCCTGTGTTATCTTGCTTTTCTTTGATGAGATCGCTTCGATGGTGATTTCCTTCGCCGATTGGGTTGACTCGCCATCAGAGGAGTGAAATAACATCTAGTACGGCAATAAACCACAATCAAACAAGCAAACACAATGACGTGAGGAATATAGCAACAGTGATAGTGAAACGACATATGCTCCTATAGGTAATGTAGTTCACCAGCCTTAATGGTTTACAAAAATATTTATACCTTTGCTTGAACTCCATCAATATGTCCTACTATACGCTATTTTTTTTTTGTCATTTTATTTTGTTGACAGTGCAAACAAATGTCAGTGACAACATAATATTAGGATATAATTATACTGAATACCTATTGTAGTGAGAAGATATACGAACAATTTTTTAGAGAACTTTCACCATTTATTGTTCGCAGCTATACAGACACGCGCATTTCAAACCAAGCAGTGAAAAGTAGTGTCTCGTACATACGACCTCTGTAGTATATATTTGTAAATTAACAGCGGTATATTTGCAATGCAGGCCTACTTTATGTTTTAGTTTCTTAGACAACCCCACGTTCAATGTCTACAATCTGGGCAAAATCCGAATCAAAAGCTGGCATAAGGAGTTAAAAGGAGCAGTTTGGGCTAATGAATGAAAGCCACTCCTTGAACAGCCTTCTGAAACGGGCTGAGGTGTGGACGGCGGGCACAATACTCGTTTTCAATCAACCTTTCAGACGTATTTGAGAACTGATTGAGCTGTGAGAAAAGGCGTAATGCGATTTCAACGTCAAGAGCATCTCTTGAATAGATTGTGGGAAGGAAAGGAAAAATAAAGGAAAGATTTATCTTGGCAATAGACCGGATTTCAATCGGGTCCCTTGGCTTACAATAGTAACTGTCGAATAACGAGCAGTCGGTCGGCTATAAATTGTATACAAACATTGAAGGCAGAGAGTTCAGCTCAGCACAGTTCATCCTATATTACCCGAAACTGAATTCTATAGACTGCCAGTTCAGCGGCAGCTTTATTTTCTAACCTTTCATTTTTGCAAACTCGATTTCTCGAGTCCAACTACGTCTTTTTGCTGCATTTCTTTTTCTTAGAACATATAGAAACCGTCAAGTAAACAACCTTGAATTAAAGAAAACAAATTGAAATCAATGATTTTAATTGCATGAAATGTCAATGTGCTGTGTTGTAACACAGTGGGCCCCACAAACAGTCATTGCTTAGCGTGAACTCACCGGCTGTTGCAGAGCCTACAAATAGTGATATTTACCCAGACTTGAAACATTATTACGCTGGTGAATTTTGGACGAATTCAAGCTGAATGTTTTTCAATACGTCACACAAGGGAGCTGTCGACCTTTTGTACTCTAATAGAGATGTCATACAGTTATAAAGCACTATCACTCTCACGATTGATAAAGTGTGTCCGCGGGTTTCAAAGGGGTTCAAACTGCACACACATCAAGCGGATTAGAAGCATTTAAAGCGAGAGGGGCATATTTGAAGCAAATATCAAGTAATTAAAGTCTTGTCCAAGGAAGAATGGCAGAGAAATTTATTTTATTAACGAGTTTTCATGGGGATTAACAAACGCTCTAGTTGATAAATTAGCACAGGTGCAGAAATATCACGTGATAATATGACGTAATGTGTTTGAAGAAATTACAAAGTCTCATTTCCTGTTTGCCTTAGTATCAGCAAAGTGAGACAAGAGTCAGAAGTAGTATGGGAGTAAAACACCTTTTCTTGACAATAGTCATCTTTCGAAAATACTTTAACAAACATGGGATTTTTATAAGTGATAAAAAAAATCGTAAAGGAGATAAATGTTCACAAAGCGCTTTCAAATTATCTTAAAAGTAATCGGAACCTACATATTTAACGAATTATACGTTTAACGTACATCATGAAACATGTCAGAAAATCATCCATTGACAATTCAATAACTAAATGTTTGTGCAAATAATTTAAAAAAAAATTTACAAAACATTTTTTTGTGGCAAAGGTGTTTAAAAGGTAGTGAAATTAGAATCTATTCTGATAACCTCGGGTGTATTTATTCCTTTCTAGCGGCCCGCCTAAAAGCATGCATGGTTCAAACAGCAGGCCACTTGCGATATTTGCTTACACGGCATGTGTAAGTTTGAAAGGCACAATGCTATAGCTAGAACAAGAAACATTTCGGTTGGAGATATTTCTGTACATAATGCCACGAGGCACCATTGAAATAATCCGAAGCATCAAATAATCACACAATTAAACGTGCTGATATCATAGGCAAGACAATTAGAAAGAAACATAAAAGGGAGCCATTTCTGTAAACGGTCAACAATTTTAAGTCCGCCCGCACTTCGCTCAGTGAAAAGATGCGAATAACACAATGCAAATTGAACATCTAAGCGTACCATAAGAATTTCTGTTAATGGAAATAACGTTTAATAGACGTTGCTCATAATGCAATATATTCATTATTAACAGAAAGAAAAGTGGAGAGAAAAGAGAACATTTGTTTTCACGTGATGCTTCGATTTGGACTTTACAAAACGCTAATTAATATTGACAAGATATGGAAATGTAAAAATGACACCTAACAAAGAAATGGCATTTTCCAATTGTCTTCTGGCCTGAAAAAGACAATCCTTTTATGAGAAAAAGGGAACTGTGTTTAAAAAAAAATGTTTGCCTTCCAAATGTGCAACAATGAACTACTTTATTCATTAACCGTAACCTTTGAATTCAACTCCACAATAAGGTTGGAACGAAAATGTTTGTGTATTTAGCTAACGTGTATCAAGGAAATTATTTATCTTCTCGTCAAAAGCAGGTTCTAGTGTTACGTTTGCTTATAGTCTATTCAAATGAAAGCATGAGGAAAACATAATCCTTGTAACATAAAAAAAGTCACAAAACACGTGGAATGTTGGACAATTAAAAGCAAAATAAACACACAGACACGTCTCTACTAAACGAAAAATTACTGTTTGATTATACATGATATACATGTAATTATTAAACGAACAGTTTAAATGTCTAAATGATTGGATTCTAGGCAATAATGAAGGACGAAGCAAGCGTGGAAAAATTAGGATAGCTTTTTTGCATTCTGGGAAATTAGCTTTTTAGAGAGGAATTGTTCGGAAAATACATTGAATGACGCTACCCCAGGATGAATCTTCTCACAGGTAAGGGCAACATATGAGTTAAAAAATGAAGTCCCTATCTTTACTTTTTGTTAACGTGTTCACCAAAACATTGAATTTCTTTAGATATACAGAGAGATTATGCACACAAATTGTTTATGAGTATCCCGAAAATCATTGTCTGTCTATTTGCAGCAAAGCCTGGATGAAGATTGGGATGTACTTATACAACACCATAAACAATATTCTATACGATTCCAAAACAATGTTCTTGTGTAAATTATTGCGAACAGTTTTGTTTTGTGGTCGTAATGTCTAAAACATTTCGCAAAGAAATGATCTGTTAAGCTGTATGTGATAATTGACAGGGTAGATTGTTCTCCACGAATCATGACTTTTCAGCAGAGCGACCAATTCCGTGGAGAGCCTGGGCGTGACGGCGCATGTCATCCCTGGCGAACATCGACCTGTACTACTTTCCGGGTTCCACGACATAGAAGGGCATCTTTCCCATTGGGGGGATAACACATTTCCGGGTAGCCGAGAGGGAGGTTGTTGTGCAAATAAACGAACCATGACGAGATTAACGGTTGAAAAAAAACTAGTAATTTGAGCGGCCTCGCTTTAATAACAACTTTAATATATTCGCGTAGTAAATTTACGACAAAGGAAATGTTCAAAATAATAGTTTAGAAAAGCTTTACATTCCATGCAGCGTATAGGCCATTTTAGGTAACGTCCCGAAGCCACCTTTCCCTGTGATCATCTGTTTAGTAAGACAACTAAATAACAATCTGATCTAACGTTTGTTTGCTACATAAATCGGCATTTTAAATTATTAAAGTCCCATTCAGATGATGCTAAATCTACGAAAGCTTCTGTTAAAATCCCACAACATGTCTAACTTTGTGAAGCCAACAACTGTCAGTATGTTTCCGGAGACTTGTGAATCGCTGAAGTCGCGTTAGTACATGATAGTCCCGCTTTCACTTTGTTTTACCTCATTTGAGACTGGGGAAGAATTGACACATTCTACTGACAGATGACGTATCTGACAGGGGAAAACCCAGCTTCCGTACTCGGATCTACCTTACACCAGTACACTGAACATACACCCATTTCTAAACATGCACCGAATAACCCTGTGTCGGGTTTACTTTGGACTATAGACACTAATCAGCGGGATCAGGCTGACTGAGTGCAACAGCATTTCTACACGTCCAGGTACTAACCGATTTGTCCTTGGTAAGAACACGAATTCGCAGCTCCCTGTTGACAGTAGCTCGGACTATTCTCTCATCAGAGACTACTTTTTGGTAGCCTACCAAAATTTTCAAAACTTTGCCTTCACTGGAATAATACAAACTCTGGCCAAAACTCTGTCCAAAAGCGTTAGTATTTAGTAGTAATCCTCACTAATGTACCTCAATAAATTTTCTCATACAAATTGAATTCGCGGGGGTGGTTTTGACGAAGGTTACCGGTGTTAGAAGTGATAATCCGTCGCCATATAAGTGGAATACCTTTGAGTATGATATTAATATACATTCAAAAGAACAGAGTTTAGAAGAACAAAATATTCATTCCTTCCAGCTGGCACTTAACATGTATGTACATACTCACCGGACTTTGTGTTTTAGGGTATTGCACCGAAATAACGACGGGTCGTCCATTTCCCACTCTGCCTTACTAAATGCCAAGCCATCCCCGTAAACCCACCTCGCGTGGCTCCCTTGTATACGTCAGGTCGGTTAGTGCGCGGTACACCGAAGGAGGATCATTGGTCCGACACGCTGACCACTGAGCCATGACTCCACCCTAAACTTTGGTTCGGCAATGCATTTTTTTTTACACAGAACTAAAACAAACTAGGTGAATGAAGAGAAATATGAACTTAAATAAATGCTTAATTAATACTAGATGCGCGAGGCGCAATAATCAAGTTACAGTAAACAATATTTTGGGGTTGGGTTTGTTGGAGTTCCATCTCTCTCTTTCTCATTCTATTCGAAATACACAGCACAAATATTGCACACTTTAGCTCTTATTACCTTCGAGTGAATAATTGGAAACTTAATCTTATTGCCTAGAAAATGTGTTATCCTAAGTAGATAAAACAGAGGCGTACTGCAGATCACCTATAAAATTCCAAACCATATCAAGAGCAAACACTGCCACAAATTATTCTGAGAGATATAGATTCGGATCACCAATCCTACAAAGCGGCGTATATCAAGCGAATCATAGTCGATGGGATTTGGCTGTTGTAATATATAAAACCGGAATCGGCCTATAAAGCCGACTGGTAAATGTTCCTAAATATGGTTCAATAGTATCGGAACAGTTCCGGCGTTCATTGTACGAAAGCCTCTCTTCCCCCCAAATAGCCCAAACAGGATTTGCTGGGATTATAGGGAAATTTCGTCTTTCACTTTAGGTTGGCTGAACGAGTCTTGATGGATGGCCCAGAGATCATAGGCTAATTGGAGGTAGGTGTATCGGCAGAGAAGAGCTGTCATTAGCCGACTTAGGGATACCACAACCCATTTCCTTCCGCACGATAAAGCTCTAGACGCGAATTAAATCGTAATTTTTCACCGGGTCTCTTTGGTTAGATGGGACTTAGATCTCTAAAAGACACATCTGTAATATGGAATCGACCCTCTGTTTAGCAGACACGGCTTTTCTATATTGATTGTTCTGTGGACGCTCTTGGAAAATGTTTTGGAGTTTAGGGAAGGGATCTGATAAAGGAAGAGTCATCCCTCAGCCCAAGATTCTCATCATTTCGCCTCAGCTACCAATGAGACTTCTATCACTCTCAAGGATAGAAAATCAAGAATTGTTCAGTGCGATACGTCAACCACAGACATCTTGATCCCCACCTCTTAAAAGTCAAAGATTTGAAAGCTCACATCCTATTTATCAACTGTATTGTAGAACTACCCTCCTTGCTGAACGACACTGCACGAAATTGAGATATTTGACAAATATGTCCTACCCGAGGATCAGTGACATCAAGGAGCATATATTCCTCATATTTCAGAAACCTATGTCATGGGGTTGTGAAGTTTAGTTTACGAACACGACGGCGTAAGAGATTACTAACGTTTGTTCTAAAATGTCCAAATATCGACAAAACAAATATAAACAAATCGTTTACTGAGGACTAATATTTTTAGAGGCATTTAAAAGTTTTAATGTTAAACGTAACTGGAGGGTTTTTTTTTTCAAAATAAAAAACACAGACCTAACCATCCTGACTGACTGACTGAATCGAACAGTTTTGCCTTATTTGACATTTGGTGGGTATTGAACTGATGCGGCCTCCATAAATCGCAAAAGTACGTCCGATGTTTTTTTAGCAGTTGCAGTTTTTTTCTTTTTGTTAAATCTTTTACATAATTATTCTAGAATATGCCATAATAAATAAGCACTATACTCTCCATTTCAAACAAATCCGTAACACCGATGTGCCTGTGAAGTGAATTATGCCCATTTTTGCTTTTAACCGATGACAGGTTTTTGTGCGATCTCACAAATTGCAATCAGTCTATCTCAGTTTTGCGGTGGGTTAGTCAGAAGAAATGATCAACGTAACGTTATTGAGTGGCTGTTTAAATTGATATATTGAAGGTCGGATGTTGGCGTGAACTCGACAGCTGCCTCTCTTCATGTACACCGACGTCAGGTCTGTTCAACGAACGCCACTCTGGAATTCTAGAAAAAAAACATGGAGATATGTTTTAGCTAAAATAAGCTGGCGGCTATAGACTTGCGAGGCGATATTGAGTTTTACGTTGTTGTTGCTTTCTTCTCTTGCTGAAATCGATTGGCCCGGGTCGCTTGCACCATCTGCGAGACGACTCCCAAATGCAACAAAATCTATTGGCTACCCTTCATTAGATCTTTCTGTCAAAGAACACAATTCAAATCTCAAAGCTAATAATTCCCTCTTATTAATGTGTTGCTAAAACCCCATTGACGAGACGGCCCCGTGATAAATTGAAAACAAGCCCTCCTATGGACGCTTGAATGCCCGGTTGACTTTTCAGCGAAGGAGTTTCATAGTGGTTGTCATAGAGTGCAATCAAAAGGCTGTCATTTGGGCTAATACCTTAGGGCTCTTCATACGGACTTTAGAAGATTTTTTTACCACGTCTGTGAGACAAGATTTTCACACTGGCTCCCAGTTTTTCAGCAAACTTGTTCTTCACCTCCGAATAATTGAGGATCCATTAGAGGCTGGTGTGAACCATAGGGTTCGTTTTCAGAACAAATTTGCTTTGTTTTCTATACATGCTTTGATAATTACCCTCCCCAAAACACGATATCTGCTCTCCAGCCATATCTAAACACTTCTACGAGCCCGGATGCTGTGTTTTGAATGCTGATAATACTGAAAGGTTGGGGCATAGTGAAGGCGTCACTTAACACAACATGGCGTCTTGTTTGCTCATCGGGATAACTGTTGACCTTCCGTCATTATATTTAGTTGGTTCCATTCTGCCTTTCTCACCCCAAGCCTCTCAAATGTTACCAGGCTTCTGGATGTACAAGTCTTGGACGGCGAGCAAACACTTTCATTGTAAGCCGATACTTCCCCCAAAGGCTGCCTCCCACCTAATTGATTCCAAATCATCGGACTAACTTATTGCTTAGAAAAAATCATGGCCGCGATACAGTTATTCCAGCCTGGTGTGATTCGGTTAAGGCGGCCACTCATCGCATCATATAACCCTCTGGTCAATGGTCCGTGCTGTTATTTGCTTCAATTTTTCCATTTCTATTGCGTTTATTTGTCCCATCAACTATTGCCCATTCCATCATGGCGTTAACAGGCGGATTGGGCCGTCGCCTTAAGGGTATTGTTTCAGCTGCTGTAGTCATTTGATTGATCTTTCGAGACTGTCATTTTATCTTCTATCGTGAGGAAATGACCAAATCAACTTATGACACTTTCATTTCTCATTTGACGAAATCATGTCCTAGCAAGAAAATAAAATGTCCCATAACGGGGACATAAAATGTTGGTAATAATGATTCTTGTTTTATAGACTGCCTATACATAATTATTTGAAGTCATGCCGAGAATCTTTGAAGGCCCTTTGCGACAGATTAATTCATATCTGACGAATATTCCAGCAACAACAACGGCATGTATTGTGCAGTGTTACAACTTCAGCCTTCACAAATCCAAAAAATACTCAGAAATCCATCTACAATGAGTTTCAAATAAAATAAAATATTTTTAATTCAAGTGTTATATGAATGTACTATAACGACATGTACACTATATATCAAACGGTCAACTAGCTTCGATAAAATGCACGTTAAAATTTTCAGAGCCTTAACACATAAGGTCTTGCCGTCAGGGTCATTTAATTAATTTGTGTTGTTCTTTCATTTCTTTATTTATTTTGTGCTAGAATAGGGCATGGCAGTTTTCTTAGATTATATTTTTGTTCGCATTGAAGCATGGTTCAATCCAAGGTTTGTGGAAACATAACTATTTGTAAATTAGAAATACGACTCTTGGTGTAACCTGGCTTTGACATGCGCAGTATGATTGCAATGTTAGCCAGGAGGAACAATAATTTTTCAACAAAATATTTACATATAGAAACATTACTGTGATTATAGCACAAACCAATCAATCAACCGATCGCTTAATCTTACAGGATTTTTTAAAACTTAATTCTAGGTACAATTTATAGTTTAATCTATAATCTTATATAACCGAGTGAACTTGGCGAGTAATCTAACCTATAAGAAATGAAATAGTTTCACGTGGGATGGTATCAAATAATCTATAGATTGTTCAGTTCAATTTAGATAAAATCGTGGAATATATGATATTACGATTGGGGGACTACGCCAAATTCACGTTCAGATTTATTCTTATACAGATCAGATTCCATTCTTCATCC
>JAVFBX010027751.1:0-14863 GCA_034783855.1 Mopalia kennerleyi | reverse complement strand
ACTTTTACAAAAGTTTTTAATAAAAGGATATATTGGTGTTAAACAGTGTCTATATTGATGTAAAAAGCTAAATGGAAGGTTATTTTAATCATTGTTAGCCTGTCAATTATAATTTTTTTAAAAACAATTAAGGTTATAACTCTAGTATATCGCGCAGAATAAGAACATTTCGCCAGCTACCACCAGATATGATGTCACCCCAATATACAATATTCGAATAAGGCGCGTTGGTCTCATTCTCTTATCCGTGACTTCCGGGTAGCTCCGACGTTACGTTGTGAATACCGATCTTTATGAGACATATTTTGTGTTGCTGTTGGGTGTAGTTGTAGTTATTTCCGTTTAATAGCACTACAAAGAGTGTACGAGGTACCCGGAAGTGAAGTGAATCACGTCAAATATCGCAGATCACATCACGTGGCCTACAGGCAATATTATATAGGCGTCAACTGTCTGTGGCTGGAGCCAGGTATGTTGAGCGCAAACAAAAGGTCCACACTTCTTTTCGTACCGATATCAACAGAATTTAAGAAGTGTCCATCAATTATAACATGTTTCTTATGTGGAACATCATTGTCCTGTTGATTTTACGGTCTGAGTATATGATTATTCCGTCACTTGAAACTTACCATTGCAACTAACAACCCAAACGTTAATTATGGGCAGTTTTAGTTTAGTGGTTATTTTAATGTAAGTTTAAGAGCTAAGCTGAATTTTAGATTATTTTACAAAGGAACATATCAATTCTAAGGTGGCTCCAATAAAACTAAAATTTACGATGAAAACACTGTTAAAGTCGTATTAGAGTAACAGTAGTGCATAATATCTTACGGCTACTGCACCAAACTCCAATCCAAAATATAAAGTATTAATGTTAACATGTTGAAGTCATGGGAAAACTTGTAATGTATATGGGTTAATATGTTATATCAAACGTGTTTATATTGCTTAATATGTTTAATATTAGAAATCGCTCAACTGTTTAAGATATGAATATTTGTATGGCGTGGGATTGATTAATAAAATCGATTAGATAATTTCTATAACAGAGATACAAACATACATATAGCCTATCTGAGGTTATGTATAAGAATATTAATGTATTTCTTAAGGATATCTATAGAGAATTTATCATATCCGTAATTAATGTAATTTACGAATTTGTGTATAAGATCATTTTCTCAATAATTATTGAAAACATCCATATTTTAGTTGACCCCCACAACGGCGTAAGTGTGTTTTCTTTGAACTAATGCTGTATCAAAACGCACCCTGTATGTTTTCAATAAACTTCCATCGTCGCGCACCTGTACCTGTAGGCCCTGCGTACATATGTAAGTTTCGCCATTTTATTTGTTAATAATCTCAATTTGGTATATCTATTATCTAATGTATATAACGGGTTTTTAAATTTATATGTACGTATATTACACAATCTGGGGGGGGGGGGGGAGGGGGGTCGACGCTGATCACTGACGTGCATCACTTAAATTTAATTAAATTCGATTGTTTGGACAAGTGCGTTTTCGCTTTCAGTTAGGCCTATCTCAATTCCGTACAGTTTTACAACAGTATAAAGTTAAAAGAGAGAGCTATTCCCCTGCTTGACATTATTAACCTATTTTAAGAAAATGCTACCACTATTGGAATATAATCTCCATCTGTTGGACTCGCCAAATGCGGCTTAATGCTTACATTTTTCCGTGAGACCTCATGGCCCAGCCAAGGGTCAAAGGGCACCAAAGAGACGAACTCGAAGACCTACACATGCTGAGTTATTATTTGAGTGTATCTTTGAGTGCGCTAAACGTACTCATTTGGATTTGAACTTAGGGCAGACCAACATACACGCAGACAAACATCCCACAAAACTGACAAAACTTTAAACATAATTAATAAGACTGTAAAACAAGTATTTTTATCTGCAATTATTAATTATACTCTTAGAAAATCTTTGATGTCTTAATAACGACATATCATATGTAAATTGATGTCATTAATATCTAATTAAGCCGATTGATAATGATTCTGTCAGAGTGTTAATAAGGATATCATCTCCATAAGTGTAGTTCCTCTGGCTTAGGGTAGTGTGTTTCTAATGTATCATACTGTCTGTATTTACGATGGCGGAATATTAGTGTGTCGGTGTGACTATTTTCTTGTTAGAATACATTACGTAAAGGTAAAATACTATAAAGCAATCAGTCAATCAATGAATCAATCGATCGAGCTTTCTGTCGGTCAGTCAGTCAGTGAGTGAGTGAGTGAGTCAGTCAGAGAGTCGAACAATCAATCAATCATGCAACCAAACAATAAATCAATTAACTAATTTTTAAACCAATGAAAGAAGCATTCAATCAATAAAATCAGTAAATAGTTGCGCCATTTAACATCTTTCTCTTTTTATCAACATTGCTGTTGTTAAGAAATCCCACTAACCAATCTGAATAATGTTCACCAATCAATCACAATCAATCAATCAATCAAAAATTATTTTTTATAACCAGATGGATAGATCTGGCTTTAATAAGAGATGGGCAGCTTGGCATAATTTAGGGTTCACTACATAGTATATTATGGCTTTCATATGTGTGTACAAAGCTTTTTTCATATAAATGTGTGAAAAGTGTTTTATTGTGGACAAAACATAAGTAAAAATGAGGTATTGTTTATGACAACATTTTTGTGATGATGATCTATGTTCATTTTTACTCAAATAATAATAAAAAAAATCAATCAATCAATCAATCAATCAATCAATCAATTAATCACAATCAATCAATTAAGTTTAATTGTAAAACATATTAACATTTATTATATACAAGAATTACATTTTTCCAATCAGTTGGATTTAGATTTTTCGACATAGCCCTTCGCTATACCAGTGTTGTTAATTATTAGACACGTGTTTTAGATGCCAAACTACTGCATGTGTTGAATGTGAATGTGCACATTATTTGTACAAGTTTAGGTTGTTTTTATTTATACTCGTGTGTTTACAAGTACTGTTGTAACGTTAAACGTGTACGAGCATTTGACCACTGTCGTTTTTACTGAAACTTTGTATTAATCGAGTCAATTTATTCACAGACGTTCACCATGCCAGATCAATACGGGTTTAATGAATATGGTTACTTGCACATAGAACTGTCAGCGAAATACGAACAGTAGGCGAGATGTGATTTGAATAAAATGAATATGGAAACAGTCTAAACCCTGTTCATTTTCTATTCAGTTCTTTCTTATGCTTGTTTACCGTACACAATACATCGTTGAGGCGTTTGAGAGCGATACGCGGAGTCAAAAGATTCCCTTCAGATTTTCGCATCATAAGCGTCAATCTTTTTATTGTGTTCCTACCTTCTTAAGACTCTAATGTCTTTTTTCCCGCCGAAAGTACTGTGAAGTTGAATTCCAATGAAGTTCTTATTGATCTCGTCTGCTGAATACAGAATGCATGAAGTACAAGGGAGGAACAAGGATAATGGCCGTACAATCTTCATTACAATTGCTAATGTTGAGAATACGGGCACAGCGGCCAAATATCCCGTGGCGTGTTAGTTATGCACATCGTGTGTTAGGAGACGGTCGAGGAAACAACTTACACCTTTACAAAAGGAGGTTTTTATCCGTGTAACTAGACTTTTAAGTCACACTTTCTTCTCGCGGATAAAGATTCGGCTAAGACGATGGAGAATACCGGTGTTCTCGGTCCATCTAGTTACCATCGAGACCGCAAAGCTTGCTTCCTGTCCGCGGTCAGGGGAACCCCGAACGAATTCCGGTTATGGGAAAAGAATCGCTGGACCTTAAAGTGTACCCAGTTCATTCGGATGTTACCTTACAAGAGCCGGCCTAATGTTGATTTTACAGCCCTTATCACTCGACTTAGCGTGCCGTTATAGCCCGAGATTGAATTTTAGAAACTGTGGTTTTTGTCCTTGTGCAAATCAGGAAATGTCTGAGTGTAGGATCTACATAAAGTTATCCAATACGCATCTAACAGGATTTATGGTCTAATATTCTGATGTCATTTGTGGAGGAGTCAATCGCGAAAAGTTTTAAAGAACTTTAACCATCAGTAAAAACTCCGGGAGGACTCTAACATATGGTACTGCGTGTGTTTGGTTATTTCTCGAACGTTGGATCTGGCGCATGGTCTGGAGTGAAAATGTTGATCGTCTGCGCAGGTCAAAACCAAGACGCATGATGGATACGAACAGGTGAGGTGATGGGATTTTTCTTGGAATGCTAAACCTGTGCGTGCCAGATAAACCAAATATCTCAATTTAATCCGTTACGGGTTTTGTTCTACCACCTGGAAACGTCTCTTAAAGCAATGCATGCAGCCCACGAAGTATGATCAAATTTGGAAAATGCTAGGCCCAAGTCCGCATTGCTATATTTTACAAATATCCAGCATAGGACATTTTGGCTTGATTAGTTCATTTGCTGTGTTGGTTTATCGTACATTCTTAACTGTGAATGACGTAAGCCGTGCGTATTTGTTATAAATCTCAATCCCGACCGTATTCATCGTTCTAAGTCACGCCTACAAAATAACTGGTTGCCATCTCGCTGAGGCATGCGCAGTGACTAATTTCCGACTCTCGAGGACACAAAGAGAAACCTTTTAGGCTGAAATTGTTAGGATTTCTTTGTTCGAAATTTCAAAAAATTTACTTCCAAGTGTTGCCATAAAATGTTAACTTCCCGACGATTTTCTAAAATTGATCAATACGAAATCATGTTCCCGACAATAACGAAGGCTATGCAAGTGTTGCGGTAGTCAAATCTCATATTAAACATAAAGCGAAAAATAAATATTTGCTTACTGGCTGTATAGATAGACCTGCACTTCTGTCGCTAACTGTATACATATTGACACCCGTCAAGAATAGCGCCTCAATATATTCTTAAACACAATTTTAACTTTACTCTGCGTGGTCGAGCTGAATAGCTTAGTCATTGTTCCCTTAAAGCACGCTTACTTAAGTCAATAGCCCTTACGAATTGATACATTTGCACAAAAAATTCACTATGCTGTCACAAGTTCAATTGATTTTCTACCATTTAAAATGGATTTTATTTCAACGACTCAAATACATATTAATACGTTCATTTGTTATTTATGTTTGCATACAACATATACGTGTCCTTTACTCAAACGAGGCTAGTTTTTGTTAAACAATTTGTTTCATACAACTTCTTGTAAGCATGTTTTCTGCTTGCTGCAAACATGTTTGCATTGTTGATTTTTGTCTACTGATTAAAGTAAAAAAATATTATTTGGTCAAGATAATTTTCTGAAAAACAAAAAAAAATCCTTAAGATCAGCACGGCAAATTTGGTTTGTTTATAAAGCTGAACAATGTCTTGACGTTTAATTTAATTTTTGTTAGGAAGATATGATAGACTTTTATCTTATTTACCGTCTTTGAAGGTACATATATGCCAGGTAATATTTGGCAACACAACGGCAAGAACTTATAATGATATTATAACTAATATGATTATCCTCTATTAAACAAATCAGAGTGAAGCACAACTTCATATTGACAAAGCAAAATTATACGATTATAAACTCTTAACTCGATATTTTTGTAGATTTCTAAATTACTGTGTTTTAGGTCTTTTGTGTAACTATTTGTGGAGTGTCTGTTGTTATTATCTGTTGCATTTAACCGCAACAATGTAATACTTTGGCAAATATCTAAATGCAAATGTTCGCCATTTTGTTTTCCGTCGGGTTGCACAACCCAACTCTAGGGAAGCCGATTTCAGTTTATTTCAAACTGAGTCTAAACTATTGTAGATAGCTACCAGCGAATTCTTACGGTCATTGTTTCAAGTAAATGAAATCTAGTCGAACATAAAAGTTGCTTTCTTGTGTAATTTTTCTTCATGCCAAACCTATAGTCAGTTGCGATTTTTCTTTGTTTTTGGATGAGTCATTTGAAATCCTACCTGTTCGTTTGCTTTTTCTCATTCGGACATCTTTGCAAGAATAATCGGAGTAGTTAGATATTTCGGACAATATTTGTACCAGAGATTACCCGTAAAGTATAGTTCTTCCTTAGAAAGTATTTAAGGCTAAATTTGTAAATATTATATACAAATATATATTATTATTTAATAACATATTTTCTTTCAGTAATGAATCTTAATTAAGTACCAAAAAGATGCATTATTGTCATCGTAGGAAACTTTCACTTGTATTTTTGCTGCAATGAATGTTGAGTTACATTTTTCATAAAGAGATTACCTGCGAAATAACCCAACACTATCCTGTCAAATTTCTGTTAAATCCCACATGGGTGAATTTATATTTCTAAAAAGTAATCAAACTGGCACAGGGATGTTGCTGAATCATCCCATATTCTAAGATTATATATATTTTAATCAACACCTGGATCAGTGTGATTAAATTTTAAAATATAAATTCACCCATATGGGATATACGGACATTTGCCGGTATAGTGTTGAATTAAATCGCATGTAATCTCGATCTTTTATGGAAAATGTAACTGAACATTTATGACAGCAAAACTAAAAATTAAGGCTATCTTAGATGAAAATAATGCAGCAATGGGATATAATTATAATTAATTTAGATTCCACACAACATTGGCAAAAATGGAAGTCCCTTTAACCAATGTTATATAATCTAAAGAAATGAAAATTCTAAAGTAATATAAGTGTCATTAATATATAGTTTGTCAAATAATTATCAAGCGATGACTTCGTATTGGAGGATTTCAATAAATAAAAGTATATATATATATTTCGTTGGGCCAACTGGTTAAGGCGAAACTTCCCTCTGTTTCAGATAGGTTATAACACTAATTCTCCTTCACACAGACACATTCATTCGTTATTCTCTATATCTCTGAAATACTAATTCGTTGGCTGATTTATTTCTAACCCATGCCGAATATCTTGTTGCCTACATTCTTAACAATACTTTGTACACCATATTAATGGTCATTGCTTTTCTCGAGATGTCTGTAGGTTACCCATATAACAACTCGAGACTAAGTTTTTTTTAGAAACTTGCCTCTGGGAGTTTGTCTAGAACATAAGATGATAAATCGATTTTAATCGATCTACATCCCTGTGCCACTATGATTGATTTGTAGAAATATATAATTCGTTTAATGTTCCTTGATACCTCTCCATATATTATTTTATAAGACTGCACAACTAAAATCTGATCAAATCATCGTTTGAATTTAAATTTTAATGGTTTAATTTCAACTAAAATCAAAAAGAACTGTTGATCAGAGACGAGTAGGAGATACCGTTTTCCTGAAATAACGTTAAAATTTAACGCTGCACAATAAAATCCTTTATTAAATATCAATTTGTATTTAGTTTTCTTGATTAAATAGAGATATAACCTTATTTTTTTAATGCATTTTTTCAATTTATCAATATTGTTTTTTATATATTTTTTTAAAGATATATACAATTGGCGGTCTTGACATAGATGCGTTAACATTATCTTGAGAGGACTGCGACAAATTTTTTGTGGCTCTTTTAAAAATATATAGTTTATTCTATAGAAAAATATATTTATTCGGTGAAAGCGACATAGATCAAAGATATTGAGGTGTATGTTTACAAAGCAGGTACACATGAAATCCTCTTCTCCTCATATTATAAAAAGAAATCATTTATTTTTTAAAAAGAGCTTTCCTGAATTGAAACATATGTGTGTATAAGCAAACTACATTTCAATTCACACCACATCACCAATACTTGGGCGGCTAAATGTGTATCTAGATTCAGTTTTTAAAACGAAGTGTTGGAAAGCCCCTCTTGCCGTTATACGGGCTTATTAGCAGTGTGGTTATATAAAAGGTGAATTATTTATGCAATCTTTATATATTAACCTACTTGAATCCTAAATTACCGTAGAAGTGGGCATTGAGGCTGGGTGGTTGTAAGTAAATAATTCCAAGTCCGCTTCACAATATAAACTATTATCCCACTTCGGCAATGGCGAGTGCGGAATATATAAATAACAAAATCTGAATTCATAAAGGTTAAAAGGAAATTTAGTATGTATTTATACGGGGGGCTTATCTATCAGGGCAATGGCTAATCTTATGTTTATTGTCAACCCTCATATAAACTGAGTCCGGTCTATTTTGTTTTCAGAATTATCAGCCCATTGATATAGGGAACATGCTAGACTGGGTGGATATAGTTCGATGTGAGGCCGATCTTTTACCCAGCTGGGATGGAAATAACCTGACCAAAATGGTGAGAATTTATTTGCTTCCGCTGATTTTGCGTTGTTAAACCTGTACTTCATACAAGCAAAACAATATATTTTAATATGGTATAGCTTGAGTGGCATAGAGCTTTTAAACAGTGGGTCGTGGGTTCGAGTCCCGGGCTGATTTTAATTTGCAAAACTTTCTGAACTAGAGTCTGTTTAAATTAAGAAAGTGTTATTTTTCAAAATAGCAAAAAAAACATCTACAGGTAATCTTAATACGAAGGAACATGTGGAAATAAGTTCTGATTTGTTTTTTAAAATCAATACTGTTCCATGTATTTCGGATACTTATAAACCTATAATAATTCGTCAGATGTGTGATCAAATTAGCTTCAAACTCACACATGTACTTGTCCAACAGCGAGTATTTCGGTTTGATTTGAGTGTTTTATTGTGATGTCCAGCAGTTGTACCAATTTATTTTGTTTCATTTTTATTTATTTTAACATTTTTTTTAGTTTAATCTTAATTTATTTTATTTATGCCTATGGTGCAATACGCTATCTCTTTTTTTGTTGATATTTATGTCATGTTTCGGTCATAGATTAAGTACATTTTTTTTAAGGGAATATTTTAAACAGCCTTTATCAAATCTACACATGAAGTACACGTTCGGATATTTTATCTGGCAAACCAACCGCAGTTCGCGTGTTACCGTTAGCATGACTTACGTACAGGTGCGACCAAAATGAATGCTTCTGTATTTTGGGTTAAGCTTGACAACTGACATTCGATCGTTTACAATACTTAGTGGCATCTATGTAATGCTTGCGGTGATTGTATGATGACAGCCTTTAACATGGCGCCTTCGGTGTCGGTTTGAATGTACGAGGGGCTTTGGGGCCCATGGAAAGTGAGCGCCTATATGTGTTTTTATACCATACTTTACATCAATCAAAACAACATTATTTCATTTACCAAATCATGGATCATGGACTTCAGTGTTGAACGAAGATTATAAAAAATAGTTTAGACGTGTTCATAAAATATTTATATTTAAATTATTAAAAGTATTATAAAACATAGTTCATGCGTATTTGTTTCAGTTTAAAATATATCATTCTTGCGTTATATAATTTTAACGATATTATAGATTGACAAATCCTCTTATTTATTCCCCACATAACATGGGCATAATAGTACAGTATAGAAAGACGAATTTTAACGTTTTCAATTATTGACTTTAATTTAGCCATCATTGGGAGGTAGTGTGATGTACAAAGGAAATAACAAATATATATACTTGAGAAACCAGAAACACTGACAGCAGCATCATAAATGTATAAATTAGTTAGTTGCATTACTGCTTTACTATGTCAAGCTGTCCAGTGGATCAACTGTATAACATATAGAATCGGATAAATACTGCACAGGTTGTGACGTTAGGTTTGTAGACAGTATACGTTCAAACATAGACCTCTAAGCATAATAATGATGTCAACAGAGAATCGTCGAAATGAAATTGTTCCGCATGACTTGTGTCTAGACTAGAATTGTAGAGCATCACCAGAAGGTCAAATACGTCTGAAATAAGTTAAACAGTTCATCATCTTAGTAGACATTTTATTGATAGTCAAGCTGTGTACAGTATAGCAACAGGTGCGCGGTATTCCTTAATACCCGTACTGTATACTTTAAAACGAGCGAACATGAGCAGCTACACAATGTATATTAAACTGTTCTATGTTTCTAGATGTTTACAAATAATTCAATTGTAAACAGCTTGGTGCTGTTTCCCATTTGATATACCCCAAGTAACAGTACATGTAGCCAAGTTTACAGGCTTGATATAAAGATTTTAAAATTTTATGATATTTTTTTAGTTGTAGTTTTTTAATTATTTTTTTCTGATTATTTAATCTTGTTTTTTAAAAGTGAGGTTTGTTATTGATTTCTATGAGATTACTGTCGATGCAATTATAATTTTGTCACAGATGCTTTTAATATTTTTTATGCATTTATATCATGTCGTTAGTTTTTCCCATTGCAATATTTACTTACATATTAACAGTTCTTGGCACACCGGGCAAAAACGGAAACCTGTGAACTATTGTTCAATATTGGATTTGACTTTCTGCATGTTTAGCCGAATATACCCATTACAGTTCCTTTTCACATTATCCCATCGTCGATTTTTCATTTCTCTATTTGTGATGTATGGTAGCAATGGATACATTTATGGGTCACTGTGCATAAAATCGTTCCATTAAGGCAAAAGGGATAATCGGGTGAAATAGACCATATCTTCCGCTTCACTGGATTATCATTCCGTGTAAATCTCATGAAAGTGACCGTAAATTCAGCTGATAATAGGGAGCTGGGCCAAACTTTATATGACTGCCTCCGACTGTTGCAGATAATGGTGCTATCAACGCCTGGCACAGATGCTATCTGCTGCTGGAGATCATACGCTCATTGTTGTCCAAACGTAAGCCATTTATCTCCATTCCGCTAAATGAGCTTTAAGATGGAGAAATGGCACAGAATTAATGCATCGGTTTTATTATGGCACATTCGACCTACCGGTTGATTTTTATTTTGCTTCCCTTTTTTTGTAACCCTAACCCTAGTTACATTTGCAAAATGAACCAGTGTTTTGAAATGTTTATTTTAAAATTTGTTATACTGTTAACCTTATTAGAAGGGCGTTTCTATTAAATTTAAATAAAATTCCCTTAAGAGTAATTAGAAGAAACAGAAACTAGGTAGGCCTAATACGAACAGCTACTAAGTTTGTTAAAGACAATGTAAATCTTACAACTATTGAATATGTATGGTATTTTCCCTGAAACTCTTCAAATATATTTCAATTTATCTTAATAATATATACCAGACGTTTCTCAAAGCGCACACGCCTGATTAGCATTTAAGATTTAGAATACCATGCGTTTGTTTTACTCTAGAAGTATCTGTCTAGTAATACTGCATTTTAAATCGTCCATTAAATAAATATATTACAGAATTGAATATTCGACAACTACATACATTCCTTCGAAGATTTCAGACTGATCGTCCAGTTAATTATTGAATATTTACTGTTTTAACTGAATATTTTGTGTTTGGTATTACTTCCTATGAAAGTGGCAAAGTTTCCTTTATATTATTAAAATATCAAAATAAATATGTTAGTTATCTCACTTTTGTTTTATAATTACTACACGTGAATCTATTAAACAAATATTCGGGCCCTTTTCAGCTTATGTCTTAACATAGAAATCACAATAAACGCTCTTGAAATACATTTTTTAAATTTAGTTTAATGCCTTGCAATATTTTGACTCTGTAAAGTATTTGTCTTTTTGAACGAGGCGGTAGGACTGACTTGATTTGTTGAATTTGTATTTTAATTTCATGAATTTAATGAACAGGTAATATATCAAATTAATTTTCCTTGAATTTAGTTAAAACTATGTGATAACCGAACCAATTGTACTGTGGTTTTGTCAGCCTAAAATTAAAATAATTAAAATTTTGATTGAAATAGAACCTTCGTCGAAAATATACATGCACGAAGGTCTCATCACCAGCCACTGAGTCAAAATACTATTTCACCTGAGCCAAGTATTGCCTTGTGGTGTCAACCTAGGTGATACCAAATGCTAACGTCACACTTGGTTGAGTACGAAAAGTGGCTGTATAGGAAAATAAAGAGGCCATACCCGATCATATATCACTGCCTGCCGTACGTAATTCATCTGTCTTTCAGGCGGGTCCGAATTGGGGGATAAAGCCTTTTAATGAATACCACAAAGCGCTTTACAAATGCTGTCAACAGCTCATGGGGGCACGTTTTGTGTTGAAGTTTCTCTGGGATCATCCGTCTAATGACAGGCCATCATTGTGGGTAAATAGATCGTAAAGCACTAAGAACCTTTGTGCGCCAATCGGGACCATTGTCAACCAGTCACCCCGGCCCACCCACTATGGCCTCAAATGGAAGCCAAATACCTTTAGCTTTCTTGTCCTGTGTGGATGACTTTCTCTTTTGGGTCAAGAGTTCCTTAAAAGCTGTCATCAAGTTTGTTTGGGTCTTCTAAAAGCGGAACAAAGGAGCTGTCCTAAAACCAACGAACACACAAGGCTGGTTTAGCTACCACGTGAGAATCGGCTGAATGACACCATTTTATGCCCATCTTCTTTAGGTGCTCACTGCTATAAATCATGACAACTTGTCACCTATATTTGCCCTGGCTTTTATATTTTTACCACAGAGGCGTTGGCAAAGACGAAGTATGTGGCCCGAGCCGGGAAAGGTCGTTTCGAGAAAGTTATGTCAACTTGAAAACTGTGATCTTATTGACAATAACACACACCTGTGCCTAGATTTACCTTTAGTAAATAACACCGGTAGCGAACAGTAGACCATGGTAGGCTGGATGGTTTGAAACTTATCCCAGATTCATAAAAATGTGATCTAATGTTTCGAATTCATGCTGATTTTTTTTATTTGTAGTTGTTGTGTTCAGTCTTTAATTATTTGAAGTATTAGTAGCCGTTTCCGCGGTCATACCATTGGGACGTATTCCATTAATAATGTCCGTCTTCCTAACCCGTTTATATGGGCCCATCTGTCATGTGTGAAGACATCTCTTTAAGAGAACTACGTTTCGAGCAGCCTTACAATACTTTCCACAGGTATGATTTTAATTTTCAAACAGAGCAAAACTCTTAACGTTTGAAGCTTGTGATGTTATTAAATTACTGTCATATGGCTGGAATACCATTGAGGGCCATTGGAATCATCACGCAATCAATCATATATGGGAAACAATTACAGAAGCACCGTGATAAACCGTAAAGAAAAATAGGAATTAATAAAGTCGGTTATAGTGTGCTGGCCCTGCCATTCGAATCCCGATGAATGCGACCAAAATAATAAAATAAAACACTAATACTAAGATGATCTTTAAAATAATCGCTTTTTAACTCTCTGTTAAATCTTACTTGAGTAAAATGGAGTATATATGCAAACCACGTTAAACCATGAGGCTAGAGAGCGCCATTTGTCTCGTTTGGTTTGTGTTTGCTTGTTTTCTGTACATGGCATTTAGAAGCTGGGAAAGTAACATAACTAGACTTTGTGGATTTCCAACTTCTGAGTTTATGGCAAGCAAGGTTTCTGGGCATGTACTAGAATCGCTCTGAGTCTTATTTGCATATATATTTACTGGACAATACAACCCGAACCAAAACCACTTAAGTAACTTAAAACGCTTCTTGTATATGTACTGAAATCTTGCTTGCAATAAAAACCAGAAGATCAAAATACAAAAAACATTGTTCTGTGATTTTTCCAATATCGAACAAAAGTAGTTAAAACGCCTGGATTTTTTTCAATATTCTTCGAGCCAGGAAGCGTAATAAAATGCAAACAGAGACCGACACCGACCCACAATCGTTCCTTAAATAGAACATTGGTTTTTGTTTGATAATAAATGACATTCTGGCATAAATGCGGTTTTTGTTTATTTGTTCATTGTAGTGCTACAAAATAATCAGTCTTCCCATGTGTATATATAGACGTATATATAGTATGTAGCTAAACCAAATACATTTTGACCGCTTCGACACAAATAACAGTTTTTTTGTTTTTGTTTTAATTCATGCAGTTAATTGCACTATAATTTGTTTTCTTGATTAGCCCCAATAATACGCATTGCAATTGCGACAATGGTTCGAACATGCTTCCATTAAAGAATGAATGTTTAGGGTCATAATTTACCATTGTTACATAAACGTGAAGATGCGACCTTAAGTTTACTTGGAGGACACAGACGCAAGCGACGGTGATGAATATTCATGAGACCGTGGCATTGACAGTACTAATAATTGATTGGACAATAGCTTGGGGACCCGTCAACTCAAAGTGTCAGCTAGACTTGGCATTTGCCTAACTCTTCGCTACTAAGGTCAATTATTCAATAACGTGTCCATGTATAAACCAGTTCGATTTTTTCACTGTATTTAATATACTGACTTTTAGCAGCGTGTAGGAAAATTCTGTCTATTCAATCTCGTCCGCATAAACAATAATAATAAAAAGCGCTGGGATATGTAAATATTATCCTTTAGATTATTTATCAAAGCTCTAATATAATGTACCATTTTTTATTTGTTGTCTTGTGTGCCCTATATAGTAGCTGAGTAAACCATACTAAAACTCACGTCGCATAAATCGTTAAATTATTCGAGCGGTTAACTATATATTTTTGAATTAATGAAGAGAGACAAATGTGCTTTCCTTATATATATTTTAGTCCTATAGTTTATACCAAAGGTTACCATTAGTGCACACACATGAAACAAATATGATCCACAACAAATAGGTCGATTCCTCAACATTACATTGCTTTATTAATAAACTGAAACTGATGCCGTTGAGGGGTTTCTATATTCAGAAAATCAAGCACGGCTGAAGGTTTTGTGTGTTTTTCCAATGCAGGTTGTTATTACATATGTGAGTAATATTTTGAAAACATTTCAACTTCATGGTAAAAGGACATTTTTAATGTTGACATAGCCACCTCATCTTCATAACATTTATAATGTTGACATAGCCACCTCATCTTCGATCCC
>JAVFBX010027640.1:0-17983 GCA_034783855.1 Mopalia kennerleyi | reverse complement strand
ATTAGGCCAGGAACATTGTTAAGTGGACAATCCGTCGTCATATAAGTGAAATACCCTTGAGTACGACGTTAAACCCCCAATCAAACAAACAAACAAACAAACAAATCATATTCCGTGCAGTAGTCGTATAGAATACAAACGCCATAAAACAAGCATTATATCGATAGTCTATGCAAAACTTTTACGTTGTATCGTATGTCGATGAATCGTCTCTAACCTGGGCTGATTGTTTATTTGGTTGATTGATTGATTGATTAATTGATTGAGGAGGGAAAATCAGCAGAACACTGCACAATCAAAAGAATCATGACGCACGCCTTCATGTGTTTATGCTTTTATAACCGAATATTCAGCGTGGGGAGATATTTTAATGAATACTACGTGACTTGAAGTTCACGAACCCTAGCTTAAGATTAGCTGCTATCAAGTCAGCGTTAAAGGTAACACTATTTTGTTGTGCCATTAAGGCCTTCCGCAGGGCGACATGACTTGTGGATATCAATAGGGGCGTCTTTTATTCGTTTAGTTACTTCACCTTCGACGTCCTAATTATTTGACTGAGTTGTTTAAAATTGACAGTACCTGCTGGAAAGCAATTCGCTCAAGCTAGTTTGGCCAAAGGCAGACCGCAAATCATTGTAGAGTTAAAACTGGCTTCATCAGATGCATGGATGGTGTGGATTTGTTAAAGCACTGTTTCCGCAGGATACCGTCCGCATATATGGCATTACTAAACTACCAGTGTTCATTTGGTACAAAGTAATAAGCCGTTTACTAAGTTAGTATTGACCAGCTCTATCTAATAATACCTTTAAAATAATCACCTCGTTAGTCGCGTTCCCGGAGATGGACTTAACGGAGTTGATTCGCTCCACTTGCTTTGAATTATAGGCCGCGTGAGGTGACCTAATCATTCGGCCGAACTACCGTTCTCGCGACTTTGGCAGTCCGCCCCACTTCCCGACGCCGCTTAACCACATCAGTTTGACAGTGATGGTGGTATCTTCTGGAATCCTAGTCATAGCCACACATACCTATCTCTGTGGTGTACTCTATTCCATGTGTATATTTTTAAATAGGCACTCAGAAGAAAACATATCTAATTGTTCACCATTGTTATGATTGTCTTGTACCGTATTAAACTCTTGTGATGTACTCTATGCAAGTTTTATCATTTCAAATAAGTATTCTTAAAAAAAAAAATCCAATAGAACACAACAGTTACGATGGTCTTGTAATGTGTTAAATTAACGTGTAATAATAAAATGGTTTGGTCACTTGATAAACACAAGTATTACAATTCAGTATAAACACTAAATGTCCCATCCAGTTCTATGAATTAAATATCTACTTGCATTAATTATAATACAACATGGCCAGCATTTACTGCATGCTGGCGAATCGGTGCCTAACGCTGAGAGTCGTGGGTTCGAATCTGTTCAAACTAAGAAAGCGTTATCCCAAAATCCGAAAACACTGTTAATATTCACTTTCTAAAAGACACAAAAATAAATTCGAAACGTACTATTGATTAAACGTTACGTGTTTTTGTAATCAGTATGCTAGCGTGTAAAACAAACGTTCACTCGTACATTTATAAAGTTAAAGCCAGATAGGAATTATATTGTAAAATGGAAGGTTTCCGATGACGCAGGGCAAAAAAAAAATTGACACGAATTTATTGTTGAGTAGAGTGGATTTGTAGAAAATTGCAACTTGACTTTTTCCATTATCTCGTCACCTGCAGATATCAGAGAAGACAGCGTGGTTTCGCCTTCACATCAATACAATCCTATACTACACAACAGCTTACTTTGGCCCATGCGGTGACAATGTTGACTTAAAACAAATATCGATATTTTTTTCGGAGTGAAGACATAAAGCAAAATAACTCAACTTCATGAGTTTTCCAGTTCATTCGCTCCGAGCTCCATCTTATCACTTAAAGTTTGTTGTTTTTTGTGTCAATTTTTACCACACATGTATAGTTCCAGAGACAAACAATATTGATCTACCAAAATGTAAAACATTGCTTCAAGGGTTTTAGCAATAGACACAGAATGGCAAATCAGCTGTCCGGTTTCTTTAGTTGTTATCACATACTGTAGACGGTTATATATTTTATGGCACTCGATCTTAGAGTCGTGGTGGATATCTAGTGTTAGGTTACAATTACATTAGACAATACTGTAGACGGTTATATATTTTATGGCACTCGATGTTGGAGTCGTGTTGGATATCTAATGTTAGGTTACAATTACATTACAAAATACTGTAGAGGTTATATATTTTATGGCACTCGATGTTGGAGTCGTGGTGGATATCTAATGTTAGGTTACAATTACATTAGAAAATACTGAGACGGTTATATATTTTATGACACTGGATGTTGGATTCTAGTCTAGTGTTACATGACTATTACATAAGAAAACCAGCGTTGATGAAACCTAGTTTTCAGCCTCGAAGAATTGTATTGATATTTCATTAAAGCTACATTGGCAAAGAACTGATGAAAAATATGTGTTGGATTTTGAAAATATAAAATGCACAAATCTCTTATTATAACAGTGGCTATCAAATTCAATCAAATGTTTAAAGTGTAACTGTTACGTAAATGTTACGTTTGGCTTTATAAGTCACTTCCATAGAGGAGGTCGCATGTTAATCAGAACGAGGTGTTAATCTGGAGTCACTTTGACAAAATGTCGCACGATATTTTTACACGTATTGTTGAACATGACGAAATTTTATCGTAAGATAGTTTTTGTTTTGCCATACATAATTTGCAAAAGTGGCCCCTAGACTGTGTGGTTATAAATGACATTGTGTGTTATTTGACTGGGTCAAAAAAGTTCGATGCAGTGTAAAATAGTAGGCCTATACGATTATTTTGCATACAAGTAGAACGCTTGGTCTTTGAGTTGACCAATCAGCGCTCAATGTATAATTATGTCGCCAGTGATACTATGATATAATAATTTATGGAGTTGAATTAATGGTGGCGAAGCATGAATACAAAATGCATTCCATTTTAGCCCTGACATCGAGCAATATGCACAGCTATCATTAAAGTGGGTAACCAAAAAACTAGCAATCAATTGATTAATATTTGAGGTCAGTTAAAGTCTGTCCATTTCACAACAGGGTAAAAAGAACCAATTACCGTATATAACACACTTTCAGAACTTGCGTTAAACACAGCATACTAATTAAAAAAACACAAACGTTTTACTTGAAGTAAAAATAACACTGAGTGTGTTCAGCTGTTGGGAACAAAAAATTGTGTTCTTAGCGATGCCGTTTCTCGTATGCAGCCCAACCATCGATTACATGCTGCAAAGAGCCGCCAGTGTTCAAATTCCCCAAACAGAAAGAACAAGAAAAAGTGGCCGTATTGTCTAAAGCGTCGAAACTCCAGTTATCCGAGAGTTTTGTTTGCATAATATTCACAGTGGTTACTGTTTAGCAAATGTCACGCTAACAAAGTGACAGACCACAATTCAATTGTAAAACAAGCTCCGCTTGAATTTTTGTTTGTCAATGACTCGCTATACGTTAGGTTGGGTGTGTGAGTGTGTGTGTGTGGAGGGGAGGGGGGGGGGGGATTGGAGGAGGATTATATCCTTTTCAACGATATTTCACTTACATGTATATGATGACGGATTGTCCATTTATCATTTGACCTTACTTCAATTCGGTGGAAAACCGGAGTAAACTCCCTCCTACTGTCGTAACCATCCTCTTAAGACCTTCCGTTCACACTTGTGAAAAAAAAATTTGTTTCTTTACAATTGCCCTGTTATTCATTATTGAATTGCAAATTGAAATTCCAACCCAATGTCCATCTCTGTGGGGATCCATCCGAACTCAATTCAAGAAGCTACCTTATTAATGGCTTCAAAATCTAACTAAGACCATTACCCTGTGCCTTACGAGGCAATACGGAGGACGACAAAGGAACGTGACCTGTCAGTGGTACATGGATGGATGACTAGTGCATCCATACGCTAACCAACCAAACCATAACCGCGGACCAGAAACCACCCAAGACATCAGCAAACAACGAGAAGACACAATAGGATTTCGCAAAGCGTGAAACAAAGCCAATACAACATATTGGCGACCCTTAGCCCTCTAAACTACACGACAACAGGAAGCTTCCTGTAAACACTAACAACTTATCTGTGTGTTTGTTTGATCGGGGTCTCAACGTCGTACTCAAGAGTATTTCACTTATTTGACCACGGATTGTCCCACTTCACACTGTTCCTTGCCGTATTACGGTAGAAAACATATCGTATGACTCACTCGCCTATATATGGTGGTCGACAGACGGACTCGATCCCGTGGACATTAAAATTGGAGTAGGGTTAGGAAGCGCACACGCTACCACTAAGCCACGGTCGCGGGCCTACACAAATTATCGGAGATATATTAATGCAGCTTGGTGTTGTCTTTCGTAAAAGCAATAGTTCCAGATACTACAACCAATGATATCTACTAGGCTTTTATTTCATTGATTAAAAAACGAAACTCAGACACATTATGCTAACAGCTGATCTACGATATCCGGAGGCCTGTTGAAACATTTCCACTGCAGTTTATACAATTCCCATTGTCCTTTAACGTAACATGCTACTTAAAGCAGATCGATAGCAAAGAGTGACATGAATTCCGTTGGGATAAAGCAAACGATTACACGCAGAGAATATAATCTTAAAAAAGGTGCACTAACAAGAAGCAAACAGAAATGTTTTATTCATATATTTTTTCGAAATAAAAAATATCAAGAGGTTTTCTAAACTGAGCTCAAATGGCACGTGTTTTTAAGAAACGAAAAAATTTGCAAATGTTTAAATTGAGAAGTTTTATATCTTTACTTAAAAAAAAACAGAATGACCTTTCAAATATAGATTTGTTTTTCATTTTTGATATGAGGTATCCCTTAGTTAGAAACGTGGAAAAAACACATAAGCCCACGCGAACATTATCAGCAATGCTGTAAAGCGTTACCTGGTTAGCAGTTAATATTCAGTGAGCAATATGCCCCCAAGGTGTTGATCGCATTGAGCTGTGATGCAACATCTTAAGACAAAACTAGCCCATAAGTTAAACTCGATTCCCCACCTTTTCCCTCTTGGGGCTTATTTCTAGTCAAACGTGGAGGCAGTCGTACTATTAGTTCGAGAGATCGCCAATACAAGGCCGCTTGTTGTAATGTTGACATGTATCCGTCTGCTTTAGCTCCTAACAAGATTACACTTTTATTCAAAGGAGAAAAGCAAACAAATAACAGCACTCTTTTAACAGACAATCAATAAGAAGCATAATTAGTCATAACGTGAAAGTATATTGTCATTCTCTTATATATTCCGGTGGAGGAGATCAATTGTTTGAAAAAGATATATCAGTATTTGATTGGTCTCTGCATTTTCGCAGAATCTCTATCTAACCGATGAGCAGCAGTTTGTGGCAAGATCTGATACAGACTCTTGCCTCGGCTAAATGGTTTGACATAGTGTGCTGTGGTTTGTAAATGGACGCAAAACAACTGTATCCAAATAAGGGCTTATGGATTTATCGGTTTCTTTCGGTTGATTCAGTTTTACTTAAAATTATTTCACTCAAAAGACTACATATAATACACAAGTAGTGTAACCCCTAAACTTTATTTTGCCATGAGGGCAAAAAAAAGGTGCTGAAATATAGAGAACATGAATATGACTTTTTTCGGGGTTACACTACTTGTGTATTATACGAAACTGATCAGTGAAACTCAAGGATACTACATATAAGCTCAATAAAAGACGCCACTGGCGACGAACAATGGCAAGAGACGTCAACCACACACCACAAGAAGCCACAACGGATCGCCTACCTGTATTGAGAAGAACTGTCTATATAAATAACTGCATGTCCTGGTTGATAAGACCCCTTACTTCTAGTTCTGGAAAAACAAGAGCAACTCCCCATAAATCTCCCCCAACCACAGGCGCTCTAAGTCTGGAATTATAATGGTCGAAACTAATAAACCAGTTTGATGTTGCTCATGCTTAATATAGACACTAACAATGTCCCATCTTAACCACAAATCGTCGTGAACATGCAACATGAGTAATATTAGCACATTTCTTTTAAAGTAGAATTTGGACATGTTCCTTATTGTGAATTTGGTTGATTTTGTATTTACAGGACCGGATTACTGGGGTCTTTTGAATTCTGATTGGAAACTATGCGATAAAGGAAGATATCAATCACCAATCAATATAAAGCCAGATATTCTAGTGTTCGACCCATCCTTAGCACCTTTAAGGATAGAACAAAAAGAGGTAAGGTATATTTTTCGCTGTAATTGATGGACAGTTTATACATGTAGTTCGAAATTGTTTTTTAGTATGGGTGTTTTAACCATTTCCTTTTGGTAAAAAACATTTCATGTAAAATTATAGCAAATTTGAAGACTGGTCATATGTTCTCATTTCAAAACGAGAGTTCAGAGGTTCCTTTTTGTTAACTGTATACTTAATAGGTAATACGGTGAATATTAATCCCTTTATTGAGTTTATATATCCTTGAGTGTCCCGAGGGCGTGGCGTAATGGTTAGCGTGTCTTCTTACTAAATCTACTTCGATGTACCGCTCACGGGTTCGAGTCAGTCTGTTGACCATCAGGTATATAAGTGAGCCATGCGTTGTGTCAACGGCAATCGCGGAGGTGGATTTGTGAGGTTGTCTCCCGGGTTTTCACTTTATTTAAGGATGGAATAGTGTCGTATAAGTCTAATACCATTGGGTACGACGTTGAACCTTACATCTATCAAGCCATCAAGTAAAATAAACAATATTATTGTGTTGCATGCAAAATAATGATGTCAATACATATACTCTAGGCGATTGCACACGGTGTCTGATTTGATGAACTTTTGATTGTTCCAGGTTAAAATCAATATCATGAACACAGGACATGATATAACTTTACAACTAGCCAAAGATAATCATATATCAATCAGCGGCGGACCGTTGGCATATAAATATAGAATATATGAAGTTAAAATACATTTTGGTTCGGATGGTGGGAGAGGATCAGAACATAGGGTAGCTGGAAGTTCATTTCCGGTCGAAGTAAGTGTTTCGTTTTATTTCCTTACATATATAACGCTATGAATGTAGAGGACAAAAATCGTCCTTGCATCCACCGTAAGGCGAGCCTTTAACCGACCGAATTTCTGCAACTATCGACAATCGTTCTTTACGAAAAGCACTGTCAGGGACAACACATTTTTTAAATAGATATTACACACCAACCTTTATATAACCATAACGTAAACGATATCTGGCTATGTGTTTGTTTAATTGGCGATCAAGGAATCTCTAAAAGAATATTCACTCGTAAGCATTGATTGTGTTCAGATTGAAATTGTGCCGTGATTATACCATGGGCGATTTTAGTTGTTCACAATCAAGTAGCCAAAATATAAGCGGCTGTTCCTCGGCAGCCATATATCGGCTTACACAATTATTGCCTTAACCGTTTCTCTCTTATGGAAGGCACTGCTTACAGAGAAATATTTTCAACCGGCAGAACACGGTAGTGTTTCTTACCGCATTGCCCATCTTGTGTTCACGGCATTAACTTCATACATGCCAGTACTTAACAGAAACAAGGCATTTGTTAATCAATTGTGCTGTGGGATTAATTAACATTGCTTAAGCCTTGCTCCTGATGATTTCCTTCGGGTATCTGTAAAGTACACAGCAGGGGCTGGGGTTTAGCAGCAAAGGCATATTCTAATTATTCGTCAAACTCAATGGACACTTTCCCTTGTCTTGAGGTCTCCCGGGGCCTATTGCACGGAGTTTGAGGCGGTTTCAGGCAGCTCGTAAAGTTTAAGAAACTCAGTACAAATTCGATATGGGTAAATGGCTAACGGAGAAAAATTCTCCCAGTTTCATGGCGTCGGTGATTGATATAACATCAAAGAAACCCGAACGTCATCAAGCACAATTTATCCTCAAAACAGAAAGACGGAGAGCCTTATTTGTATTTATGTCACAATGAGAGACATCACTTGGGAATAATTGACATTATTAACGACAGCGAACTCACTGTTGATAAACGCATAACTTTGACATTCTGTTTTTCAGATCCAATTTATGGCATTCAACGAAGATTTATACTCTAATATAACGTACGCCTTGAATTCACCTCATGGACTGGCAGCAATTGCCGTTCTTGCTCAAGTATGTATAACGTGTATTTATTGCCCTCCACATAAATATTTATAGTCCACCGAGCTGTCCCTTTGAATCAGACTGGCAGCAAACTAGCAATTATTCTAAGATTGAAAAATGTATTCTTTTTCATCTGCACAGCGCCTCACAATGTGATACAGATACTGTTGACGCCATAAAGAGATGATTGCATTGAGGAATAATGTATCAAAAGATGTGTATTGAATCACAAACAATTATTAATTTGTACTTCATTATATAGCTCATAAATGTCACTACAGCGATTGCTGGAGTCACCTTTTGTGATCTATCATATACTCCAGGTCGACACTGGAGTTATTCTGGGGCATTTTACTTATACGCGTGTGGAACGAGCGCGGGGGAACGAGAGTGGAAAGGCGGCTGCGCGCCTATTTCGTGCGTTAAATATACGAGGGAAACAATTCAAGAAGGGTTTCATATGAATAATCTCGAATTGTATTTTTTGTTTCCCCTACATGTCAGTTTTTTACGTGTTTTGACAACAGAATTTCAGAGCAAATGTAATTGTTAACCGAACCATGCTGAGCAGCTTGCAGGTCTTCAATTAAAGTCTAATTTTGTAAAAACAATTATGTTCGCCATACTGTTAAAAACACAGTTTCAGAATTAAAAAAACCGTTTCGTCCAAGAATTAGTGCCTGGAGCTTGTCTTTGCCACAGACGATGGCAGCTTAGCCTGCCAGAATATTACACAAACTACACTCTTAGAAAAGTAGGAATAATGGAACCCTTGGTGGTTCTTCAGTTACGGCTCTGGTGGAACCCTTTATGATTCTGTATGGAACTCTCAGACCAACAGTTCTAAGTATTTTGCTCTATCTTATTATATCAAAGAACCATTTGCGTCATAATTGTTCCATTTAGAACCATCCTGGTTCCATTTAGGATCATCCCGTTTTTCTAATGAACCCTCAGATAACCAATATTTCTAAGAGTGTACATACAAATGTGTAGGCAGTAGAAGATGTCAATT
This sequence comes from Mopalia kennerleyi, assembly GCA_034783855.1. NCBI lineage: Eukaryota > Metazoa > Mollusca > Polyplacophora > Chitonida > Mopaliidae > Mopalia > Mopalia kennerleyi. The sequence continues at coordinate 8,736 of JAVFBX010027640.1, read as the reverse complement.
AATACACATACGGGTGGGATATTTCGATTCCAGGATTGGCGAACACGCTAAGGAGACTATATTTACGCCGTGTCAAATCATTCTTTGAAGTTATAGTGTTAAGACAGGCCTCGTTGTTTAAAAAAAATACCCAATAGGATTAATATTGATTTGAGTAAATTACTGTGAAGCAATCTTGACAATAGTACGATCGGAATTAAGCTTTGGAAAGTAGAGACAATCCTCAGTCAACTTTACCTTTAGGTTATGATGTTCCCAAAATACACATGCGCAAGCGATAAAATAACACGATGACGGCCCTTGGCGCACCAGGGTAGTTGAAAACAACTCTCAAGTACGTCTCAACAGTAGGCAGCTACAGTCAAAGTTTAAAATCAATATGTGAATTATCCTCAAGTTATCGTAGGAAATGCACATAATAAGTCACATTGGCGTGCGTTCGTGAAATGCTATACAAGCCATAGTTGTTGCCAAAGTATAATACAGCATATGAGTTTCGACATGATTTGTGAATATGTCTTTTAGCTTTCTTTTTCACAACACATACATGTGTCGTTATTATATTTTTTTGCCGAGCAGTAACAACCATATTTATTGGCAAATAGTTGCAGATGCAATTCCCACATACCGGAGTAGCGAGGAATAAACACTGCTATAGTATTGTTACGTTTGCCAACCTATTGTATAAGACGTAATGTGTTTACAAAAAAAAATCTACTGATATTATGAATAAAGGTCGAGGAAAACGACTAAAGGTAAATTTTATATTAAGATTGCGAAAAAGAATAAAGTTGTGATTTACTATTTCAAAACCAATGCCGTCTTATTGTATTCATTCTTTTTCTTTCTTTCAAGGTAGACACACCATCTGCCATCGAAACAGATATATTATTTGACGCAATCAACACTGTTGTATATAAAGGTTAGTAGTCCATTATAATAGGAATCCTCGTCCAGCCGTAGACCTATTATCCTTAAGTTGACAGGCGGCCTCGAATTAATACGACACATTGACTGGATGGTTTATTACCTTCGTTACGGCTGGCACCCTGGACACGGATCAGCAGATACTTTAGTGTATTACTATCCGAGTCGCAACGTATCTGTTTGTGGATTTATTGGTGTATAATGCTTATCGTTTATATGACGACGATACATCCAGCAGTAAATATTCATTTTAAAATTCGAGTTATTTTGCTCTGCATTAAACTCAACATTTCTCAATTGCAAAATGAAGACGCTTGGACTTTTACCCAGAATTTCTTCTAGTAAAGCGAAGTATTTATTAAAAACTATATATTAACGTTTTCAGCATTCACTTCTATAAAGGAGATTATTTAAACCCATGATGTTATTTTTGAAACTTTCCAGGTGATGAAGCTGAAATTACTTCTATTACACTCACAAATTTAATGCCGGAAACCGACTTCTACATGACGTATGATGGGTCGCTTACATTTCCTCCCTGTTACGAAGTAGTCACGTGGGTTGTGATGAACCGGCCAATAGTTCTTCGACCAGAACAGGTACCTTCATTAACTCTAAACTGGGGTTGACTTCCGCACAATTTTGCTTTGTTTGATAGGGGTTTTACGTCGTACTCACGGGTATTTAAACGCATTTAAATGACGACGGATTGTCCGCTCCACACTGTCCCTTGCCTAAATACGGTGCAAAACCGTAAAAAAACCCTACAAGATTGCTGGAGCCACAACGTATGCCTCACTCATATGCCAGATTTTGCAGTTACGTACACATTTTGCAACCAAATTTATAAATGTGTTAAAGTAAAACATTCAAAAATCCACTACTATCACCCTATTGTACATATCCGTTTAGCAATACATCAATCGGTAAACGGATGGCTGAATAGAAATGGGCAAGTTTTATTGAGGACTTCATGTCTTAAGTATGATACAATAATTACATGTCATTGCAATTCAATTATCCAGTTGAGAGAAATAATTGACAAATTGTCAAGGTGTCATCCTCTGGCAATATTAGTCCGTGCTCTCTGTGATTGATTTATGGAATACATTGGAGTTATTATGAATATGTAATAAACAATTATTCATTTTATTTGTGTGTTCTTTCATGGCAAAAGAAGTTTACCACTTAAAAATCTAACAGATTTGGCTCTAACGGTATAATGAAAGTTATTTACACACATAGGGCAATACGCTTGAAGGCTTATGTCTACCCTCTATCTAACGAGGCTCAATTTACATTTCCTTTCCTAATTAGCATTTATCATTGCAGTTATGATTGGTTACATTATGTATCTTTCTCCATGTCAGGTTAACCCGATCATTATTGAATCCAACATAACAGTTTTTCTTTAAAAATACCCATACACTAGTATTTGATAACATATGTTTGGAAGATATATTTCTTTTTATATGGCATTCGTTTCATTGGATTTTCTTAAGAAACTCAAAGCATAGGTTGTTGCTGGTTTCGTCAACAACATTCGCCATTCTGATTTCCATTCATTGTAACAAAATATTGATGTTGCCCATATTCATTTTATTTATCCATTTTCAATTAACTGTATTTTTTGTTTTAATGGAATGGCAGTTTCCCAGTTTGAATAGATTGTAGTCTAGGGTGGCTGAGTGGCATACGTGCTGGCGATAGGTACGTGTCTTACTGAAGGTCGTGCATGGCTCGATTTGTCGACGGATGTCAACCTACGAAATTATCTACACTAGAGTCGGTTCAAACTAAGAAGGGGATGGTCCATAATAACGAAAGAACCGTTTATAGTCACTTTCTAAAAGACACAAAATCATTTCATCACGAAAGTCAATTCCGCACGTCAACGCTCGCCATGCTACCATATACATTGGTTATTATTGTATATTAGCTTTCAGATTTCAAGTTCCGAGAAACTTTTGAGACATATTGAATCGTTTCCCCTATTTGTCTTGCAGGTTGGGATTTTAAGAAAACTTCACCAAGGAGATAAATCAACACATAGGGTATTGATGTCCAATAATTTCAGAACGACGGCACCTTTAAAAAATAGGACGATACGGACAAATATCAAATCACCTAATTCGGTAAGTTGAGAGTAAATGTGTTGAGCGGCATTGTTTTTCCGGGCAACCTCGTAAAAAATATCCCTGCGATTCCTGGAGCCACATCGTGTGAATTATTCATACACCCGAGGGTCGACAGACGGACTCGATCCTGTGAACGCCAAATCGAAGTAGGCTTTAGTAAGCGCACCCGCTAACCACTAAGCCACGGCACAGGGCCGTTTGCGGCCCGTTAAAAACCAGAGATCTCCAGGTCTCACTCGAACTGCTTGATGTTGTGATAAGGTCAATCGAAGTGTTTCTTAAACGTAACAAAGCGCACGGAAGTCGTACATATTTGTGTACGAGGGTAGTTAGCTTTTGGCATCCAGTGGTTATCTCCATGTGTCCTTCGTATTTGCCGTCAAAAACCAACGACGCGACGTCTGCTTATGAGAGAAATGCCGCAGAGGGGTACAGTGACAGTCACAACGTAGCTCGTGTGAATTGAAAATCATTGGCTTAACCATTGCTTAAACGCCACGCTTCTATCCCACTAAACTGTGTTCTTAAAATCACTCCGCTGCACCCGTTGACATTAGGTAAACTACTTCTGTTATAACTAGGGTCGCACGGAGGCCTCTTAGAACCCGTGACCAATCACGGAGAGGCACAGCATGCAGACATTTTGACAGAAAATTGGAGAATACAAGAAAATACAAGAGAATACATGCGTTGTTAATAAATATTTATTATTTTAAAACACAAGTGTGTCTTCAACATCAATTGGCGTGCAATTATAATCAGCATTATTAAGACACATGCTCTTGATTTTTGTTCGTTTGGCTGAGGTTGATATCGAGCTTAAGTAATGTTATTTAACTCGGTTGATATCATGCCAGTCATATGGGCGAAATAAAACACTCTGGCATATATGGTCAGTTACTCAGGGGGGTTTATGTCGCGCTTTATATTTTTTAACTCGTATATGATGCCGCGGCATCCATATGGGAGAAAGAAAACGCCGTGGAAGACGCAAATAAATAATCATAGAAAGCCATACATGTTGCAGGAAGACATTGTGTGTAAATGTAGACAGCTACATCGCATCCAGGTCAGACTAACCCATTAATTCGTCCTCACTGGTCGGGCCACACGATGCTCTCACCGACCTTCCGTAGGGTGCGATGAACTGTGGTAAATGAAGCCGTTTAACGAAGGATTGCTAACTCAATATTATTTAGAGTTAAATCAGAGAACTGTTAAATACAATTTGGTTTTAAATAACACCATTTCCTCTATTAAAGGACACTCGGGCATTAACGATTTGATCATTTGTCACAGTGGATGTTCCCAAGCCAGAAATAATCTGGAACCAGCTGCAGGCAAAATAAATTGCTTTACTGGATTTGCAATTGAAGATTTTCCTAAAACAATAGTGAAACTAAAAATACGAACAAATAGTACTGATGGAGTGTTTCGTGCCACCATACATTAGTTCATTGTGAAAAAAGGCAAGAAATGAGCACTTTGGCAGCAGTCCAACTTTTAATCGATCCTTGATCAGCATTACAAGTATCCGCTAGTGTTACTAAGACTAAGCATCAATGTTAAAAAACAGAAACCACAGAAAGATCCATCAAGTCCTAGAACGGACTGAAACGGCATTCTGTCTTCAACAGTGTAAAGGCACTTTCACCAGCATTTGGATCAGACCTTATGCAATGTTAAATTATGAGAATTCCCAGAAAGCTATTACATAAAAAATGTAAAAGCAAGAAAGCAAACACAAATGAAGAGTATGTCAGTCTTGAAACCTCGTTCGATGCGTGTTAGAGTCTATTTCATTAATTAAAACTTTTAACGCCAATATTAATCAATTGCAATACCAATACAAGTGCCGTGTTGAACTGCAAAACCTAATTTTGAGTTAAGCGTCATATTTTCTTTCTGCTGAGTTTTATCATTTATATTTAAGCCGTTTTGAAAATAACAACTAACAGTACATGTTTGTCTTAAGTATTCAAAATGAACACATATTTTATTCGTCGACTACATATGGCACCTGCTAACTTAGGTAAGGGGACATATTATCTATTCGTGCAATGGAAACCTAGGTATTTGCGAATAACTGCTTTTTTCCTTGAAATATATAAATTTGTAGGTCAACCATACAACAGCGAGACATTTAATTAACAACAAAGCCGTCGTATGTATATTGTAGGTACATTTAGGGCTGTGGTACCCTTAGCTGCCGATAGCTAAATCTTAGGTTGGTGTATTGATTGGAATGTATTTGATTCCGTGTAAGACGGTATTTTACTCTTATGTAGGCGTTGTGCTGCAGTATTAACTAGCCACATTCATGAACTGTTTCTCAGTGATGGGAAGGTGGGGTCCGTTACCGGCAGTGAGACTAATCCTAAAGCCTACTGTCCGTAGGCAGAGTGTTCCGATTATTTACTTATCGGATCTGGGAATATCCGCTTCGCTGTTTTTTGTATAATCAAATGAAGTGAATGGAATTAACAATACCGAACAGTTAATTGTGTGGCGCCAATATCAACAAATAACCAACAAGCATATTTGCTTCGTTACATTATCCTTGCTGAGAAACTAGGGAAGCGTTATCCACTTTAAACCCGAATTACTTTAGCTGTGGTTCTTTGTTAGGGTTTTTCGTAGTTTGAAGTTTTTTTTCTTCTATTTTATGTTGAACAGAAAAAAGAAGAATGTGTGACAAGAAGAGAAACTAAATATGAAGGTATGCGGACATTAATCTATGGCTTCTGTTATACTTAAAGTGTAGTTAACATGACGCATGTAAGCTTCCCATTGCCCTGGTGCTCATAGAGCTAAGGAGCAACATGAAGCCGATATGTTTTTGTTTTCCGTCCTGTGATTGTCCTGTCTTGTTTATATTTATTACCAGTGGCGTCGGTGGTGGTTTCCTTCTCCCATTGGGCTGGAATGTCTTGTGTGAGAGAAATCACCTACAGTACTGCGTCAACCACATAAACAAGCAAGCATACATGTTAATATATGGGAACTAGTGCACACATTGGCGTTTATTGACACGTGGCGTCTAAAACGTAGGCTATATGATTGATTGATTGATTGGTATTTTAAGCCGTGTTCAAGGGTATTTCACTTAAGCGACGACGGCGAATCATAACAAACATTAACACTACATTTGTGTCACAAACATTTGATGTGAGGTGTTTTGATAAGGCTGGAAGTAAAAACAACACTGCTACACTTCAAACAAATCGCCCTAAACCATAGGGTTAATGATGAACTTAGTACTTACATAGGCCTACGTTTGTTTGGGACACACTAGTCCTTTACAAACAACCTGATTGACTTATAACACTAGTATGACCCGAATACTCTACTACATTGGACGTGCATGTACCAATTGAACCTAGGTGAAAGCACCATTCCCCGGTGAATCCTACTAATTAATGTAGACCAATATAGCGAAACTGCAAAGATTTTATCATTTACATCGTAAATCAGTGAACACACACTAGGTTTAATATATTAGGCATTGAGGGTTTAATTCCGTTTTCTCTGACCAGGACAGTTGCTTCTGACTGGGGAACCAGGTCTTATCATACTACCATGTAACATTTGCCTTTGGATTTAGTCTATTAAATGGCCATTCTGTTTGATTATACCATTGTTACGACAAGATTCTTCTTATACTGCAGTATACATTCTTAAAACACGGTAATGAACATTGTATTGAAAACGAAGTATTGAAACCCCAAAAATGATAAAGTAAATGATCAGACGGAGGTGCTGCAAAATCCATACACGGGAAGCCACAATTTCAGCAACAAATGCCCTACTTTACTTCTTTAGACAGCACTTCAACGCAATAGACCCATGATGTCCCCAGTAATAAACACATATAACACAGCTATGACTTTTTGTATCAGGCAAGATGCTTCCTCTGCTGTAAGCCACTGTAAACTGACACCCCTCATCCCAACCAATACACTTTTGTCTGGCTATAACCACACCCATTTCTTCGTTTAAATCCATCCTTCACATTCATTATGTTTTTAATGATTTCATCAACATCATAATAGCGCTCTGCCGACATTAGTGAGTTGCAAAAATATTGTCTTATTAAATGGCACAAGAGTGCGAAAAAATAAATACCAACGCATATGCAGCACCATATTAAATCGATGAAGCAATTCAGGAAGACAAGCTGTTACGGATAACATTTTCCTATGTATTTGTTCCGATTCTAGCGGGACTGCACGTGGTTTTTTTTCTCGCTACAAAGTTAACCCAGGGCCGGTTTTTCAAAGCCTTCCAAACTTTACGCACACGCAATCGTCAACACTAAGGTCACAGTTAAACAGGTCGTGTAAAAAAAATAATTACGGTACGAGTGAAGGGGATTCCCCTTATTTGTAGCATTATGATTGGTTTATAAAGAAGCACGGAACAATAGACCAATCACAATTCGGGAAATAAAGGGAATCCCCTGAAATCGTAACTACAAATCGTACCGTGAGAATGTGCTTTAAATCCCCAGTGACCGAATAATGTTAACTCAGATATATATCTCTGCTTGCTGATTGTCCCTTTGGGTAAAGGGAGTATGTTTGCAGTTCAGTCACTTTGGCAAGATATAGCCCTTGAGCAAAATAAATTTTCCGACAGACCAAATCACTTCACATTTAACAGTGTGATAATGTATACTATTTTACTGTTAATCGTCGTAATTATAAGTGAAATAAGGCATTGAACGCATGCAAGTTAAGTAATCATGTAACTAGCACTTCTCAAGGCCTGCGGTAGGTGGTGAGTTGGGGAGTGAGGGGGTGATGATTGGATAGAGCAATGGATGGATTGAGCCATATTTGAGCTGTTCTTTAAATTGAGTAAAATATTAGTGTTCAATTGCAGACAATCGTCTATAGGTATAAAATAACTTCACATTTGAGAAACACTTTTTTTGCTCCTGTCATATAATATAACGTAAACGTAAATATAAGCAAATCCCGCGTGTTACAATTCCTATCCTATACGAACTCCATTTCTGATTGAGGAATAAGCTATAGTTCATCGAGCAGACTCCGTTATCCACGTTACAGAACGAAGTATGTATTTCTCCTTAGGTCATTGTCAATCTCATAAGACAATTGTGTTTTAGTGTTTTAGTGTTATCGTGGTTTCGCCGGCATGCACACTTTTTCGTTCGAAATAATCAATAGAACACATATCCAGCTACATCTGTATGTATTGATGCCTTAGAGCCAGACTCATATTCAATTCAATTGTCTCACCATCTCTTTGATCTAGTTATCAGTTTAAATATTGGTCCAGATCAAAGGCCGGAAATAATGGGAGAGACACCAACTATGCATCGATGCAGGGCTATTCTTTTAGACCTTTGACGGTCGTTGTGAATCACATATCACTTCCTTCAACAGCAATTTAAAGGTGTGAATTGCATAGAGCTTAATAATATTTACAACTCGCTATGGAGTGTGATGTTCGCCAATTACTGACATGTTTCGACGTCTTCATAAGGTGCTGTGATGAAAATCTATCGTCTATCCAAACCATTCCCTTTGATATATGAAAACGAATCATCGAAACAGAACCGGCTTCATATCAACCCATCTAACAAAGCCATGTAGAGCTTATCTGATTTTACTTAACCATACATGTATCCATAGATCGTTTAGTT
>JAVFBX010027529.1:0-17985 GCA_034783855.1 Mopalia kennerleyi | reverse complement strand
CAATTTTTGAACATTTGTTTGATCTGTAAAGCGGTTAATATGTTGTGAGTCAGGATTACACTATACATTATGATAAATATGAACAATTAATCCAGTTTTGTCTGTAGCCTTACTCTGTGAGTCATTTAACCAATGCAAAACAGTCATTGATGTCATATGACAAGCTTGTCAATGTAGGTACTTCATAATTCAAAAAGGAATTTTACCATGTAAGTTCCGTCACTATCAAAAGAAATATACCTGCAGGTGCGTTTATCTTAATTATTAATAAAGAATTGTCAAAGATCGGATGAGACATCTGTGTATTTATTGATAAATCCGCGAGTTTCATTTCCAACTTGTATATAATGTCCGAATTTGATACCCCAGTCTATTTTCTGTCGACAGGGAAAGATGGACTACATGTACTTGGACAGTTTTGATTTGTTCGTTGGAGAGCCATAACCACGGGGTCTCTCTCCTTCACTCCGTGATACCATTTTTAAGCTTATTGAGACAATATTCCAGCCCGAGAATGCGAGACGCATATTTTACATCAGCCTAGGATATGATGAGGATGATGCTACTATTTTAGATGACAGCCATGGCTTAGTGGTTAGCGTGTGGGCTTACCAATCATACTTCGATGTACCGTCCATAGGATCTAGCCCGTCACACGTTGTGGCTCCGGCAATCGTGAGGTGGTTTTTACGAGGTTTTCTCCCTGTTTTCCAACACAATTTGGCAATGAATAGATTGAAGTGAACAATAATGAATTATTGATTTTCAAAATAAATAATATGGTCGGTTAATCAACGAAATCTTCTGCCAGTTTTAGGGGCACTTTATAACTAAGCGCCAGACAAACTGAGTATTTATTCTGGCATTTTGGGTTTGTAAGCGAGAGCTTATCCAGTATAAAGTTTGTTTTTACTGTATTACCAAACTGTCAAAAAAGGAAAGTAAAAATTCAATACGCCACAGAAACAACACGCCTCCAAATATAAAGTCTGTCGTTGTACGCAATCGTTCCCGTATTTGGAGCTGTGCGTTTCCCCCAAACCTAAACTTCTATTTTGATATCGCAACGAAATGAAGACTCATTTTTGTTCAGCAAAACTTTGGAGAGGTAAATGTGGTTGCAGAGGCTTGTGTAACGAAAATGGATAGATAGCGCTTGCACGTTTTTGTGAAGTTTCGAATTACAGTTTTATGTTATTAATATTTTCACTGGTTTAAACGTGATGGGGTAATGTTAATCGGAGTGAATGTTATGTTATTGGAAACAACGGTTTATTATAAGGTTCTAGAAATTTGATTCTTTGAGAATTCGTTAGAGAAGAGGATGGGTTTATATGGAACCATTGCGTCTGTGATATAAGAAGAAGCTTCTAACAGACCCTGGTTTTTTTTATTCAGGGAAAGTCCTACACTTAATATGCAGAGCATCACGACACTACCATCCAACAATGTTGACTGCACTGACTATTTATTTTGTAACGTGTGTACTGATAGAATTCTCGGGCAGTTATTAGTCACGTAGAAATCACGACTTCAGTTTCCCGCTCTTCAAAATGTACGCCTGCACGACCTGCTGTTATTTCAACTATCGAAACGGATTCTTCAATTTGCTTTGATTGCTGCTGTGCGTAATCCTCTGTTGGGCACTTAACGACAGGGCTATATCCACAAGTTAACCACCTAGTTCTGTTCATGATAGCCTCATTTTTCATGAAGGGTTCATTATGGTTGAATTAATGGCTGCGTCGCGTTGAATTGGAAGCAAAGGTTGTCTCTGTGGGACAACGTTTGTTCAAAGCAAACGGAATTATTTATCCTGGATTTTATTTGTATAGGTCTAGTGGCTATTTTTTTTAACAGTCATTTTGACAGCCTTTTAGTTCTTTCCACGTTGATTTGTGGTTCAAGCGTTGACGCGGTTTTAAGAAGAAAAAAAAACACATACAACATTCGTTTTGTGTCTTTTGTGATTAATAAATTGGAATGTCACACACCTTTCAGCGGCATTTCAGCTCCTCTATATGGCGTGACATTGTTACTTAATAATATTTCTTTATTGGTAGTTGTAAAATATGGTAGCAATTATACGTTAATTACAACAGACATGCAAATCAATTGAAAAATGCAGACGTAAATTAAATATTTTGATGCACCCTGATCCGTTTAAGAAACATGATGACAGTATCACAAACAAGGCCTGTCATACAGGCCCTTAATTCGCCCAACAGCAAATCCCACACTGTGAACCAATATGATTTTGATGTCATACACGCAGTCTCAAACTATTAACTTAGGAGGGATCTTAGTTTTATTAAAAATATAAGGAGATTCAGTTGTAAATATCCGGAAGATTACTTTACCATCAAACCCTATATGAAACGTAGTTGATCTCTTATTCCTTCTTTCGAGAACGCTTGCTGGTGAGCGAAGGGGAGACAACTGTGACTGGCTTCAAAATAAATACCATGTTCCCGGCCCCAGCGTGCAACATCAGAATGACAGCGTAAGATTTATTTGATTGCACGCGACGTGGCTTGAACCAATAAAATTTGAACTGGTGTATGACAAATATGAGTATTTTAAAATTGTCTCGTATATATTTACCCCTCCGCCGCCACCCTCTCCCCGCCCCCATTGTAGACTTAATCAAATTTAGAGCGCACCATTCGCTAACAAATTAAATGGTCTTATAAACGTAGTCCTTTTTGACGAATTGCTGGGAGAAAAGCTGCCGTATCATTTGACAGATGTATTAAGCATCGTTTTGCCCTAATATGTTCACTTGTCGGTAACGTGTCATTAGTCTATGTCCACAGAAATACCTCTGCAGGTGCGCTTATCTTCAAAACTAATAAAATATAAGAAAGAGTACCCTCAGACACCTGCGTATTTTCCAATATGTCATCTTGGTTCATTTTAACGTGCGTGTACTGTCCGAATTTGATACAATAGTTGATGTTCTGAGAACAGCGGATGATGAATTATCGGAAAGGTGTTATAGCTTGTTTTGTGGTAGCGAAAAGCCGTTTCTTTTACACTTCTTAGCCCGATCATAATTTGTAACAATATGTCACCATTATATAATAACCAATCAGTTACCATATGTAACTTCCATTTTCCGGCTATGCAAAACATTTCATCGATTCGTATTGGATAATCTTGCACGTGTCTATTTACATTTTGTGTTTGGTATTATTTTGGTATGATTTGAAATTGTCAGGGTGGTGGTTATGAGGTTTTCCAACTTATTAAGTAATTCGGTGAGAAATGCACAATATGTCGTCTTGTGAACGACGTCAAAACCCAATCAAAGAAACACACAAAAAATGTTCATGTCATATTATAATCTAATAGTGTGCATTACCAATCATACTAAGAATATTCAACTATTAACTATCGCAATCTGAACAATAGAAAACAAATCATCTCAATATGAAATACAGACTGCTGTCAGGTATAGATTGGAAACATTACCTAATTGAGGTTGACTGTCGTACTGAAGGGTCTTTCTAATCATTTTGGTATGTGATTGCAGTTTACATGTCCACTGTTGGACAATCTTAGTTGATCATTCAGAAGAATACATGATTCGGAGATGCTCAAAATGTAAAGGACCATAATTATTGAAATATTCATCATAAGACACGATTTGACGAAAATCTGAGGCGAATGTGGAATGTTGGACTTCAATCGTTCGCATGCATTAGCATACATGATATCCTGGAATAAATATATATGCCCTAAGATGGAAACATCGAGTATTTCTCATGGATGCGCACAAGTTGATAAAACCTTTAACAGAATGACTGTTCGGCTTTCAGCTAGAAATATTGATTTACTCAATATATATTGATATTGAAATATTGATTTAAATATTGATATTGATTTACATTGTCACATTAAAAGGGAAAAACGTTTATGAAATTGTTACGCATTATTTTTAACCCAAATTCTGCTATTCACTAGAGAAAATACTTTTATTCGCAATATTTTCACTAACTTACATGGTATATGTAAACAATTGTTCTTCGAATACAATTGTAAAAAAAAAGTAACATAATATATATTTAAAAAATGCAATGGAATTATATTAAACATAAACATCGTAGCACTGTATGTAAAACAATTTGAATCATAAGTTCACGATACTTCCAGGGTTTAAAATAAAGACACTTATTATTCCCAAACGTTGTTGGTTGAATACCAGTGTCTGTATTTATGGACGGCAGTAACTTTTTAATGAGAAATGACTCTGCTATTTTACGTTTCTCCGTTGTGGTTCAACATTAGAAGTTTTTAAATGTTTCCATTAAAATTTGTTTTATCACCTGTGCAAAAATGTTCTGCTAAAGCAGATTGGGTAATGTAATATTGTAAGTCTGATTGGCTTTCTGGTGTTCCGTCCGTCTTTAGAATAAAGGTCTACAAGTTTCACCAGAAATGAGGCTAATGTGTGGCCCAGAGGTTCTCGAATACGGGGGTTTCCAGTTATAACGTTACGACAACAGAGTGACGCCCCATTGCTAAATAATGTTATCGGTTTACGGCAATTGAGGGCTAATGCATGATTTTTAACATGGGCGGTATAGAGAATTTTTCAAATTAACAGGTAAACGTTAATAGGACTGTATAAATTTCCTTTACTCATGTTTAAGCCATATTTTCCTAAACACAAACAACCCGCACTGTTAAAGTATAGAAGGCTGCCCGACAGTGCCATAAAGTGGCAACGTCATTTCACAAAGGGGTATCACTCTGTATGTCGTAATGTCATAACTCAAAACGTCCGTATTGAAAGCGATGTCTGATGGTTATAGCGAATGGACATTAACATGGTTGAGGATCGTTCCTGGGCCCAGTGAAAATAGATATCTACGTATATTAACCAGTAGAATTCAAAGTAGACAAATCACGTACAAAACTTTCGAAATTGAAAAGCAACGCAATGTAAAACAATATGAACGCTATTGTTATATAGAAATGGTGACTCACTACAGAATATACACACTGCCATAGTTAACTAACTGAAAGTCGAACTTGGAGATAACTATACAAGGTCTGTTATTATATTAACAATGAGAACAGATTTTTTCAATATCTTTTCATTTTTGTGAGCAATTTTCAGTGGGATTAAAATGACCCGAGTCTCCATTAACAAAGAAATATATCAAGAAGAGGACTTTAGGTCTGTAAATTATAAATACTGCTTTCGTCAGTCGATATTCATTATCCATGGCGGAAGATTGTGTCGTGTTCATTTCGAAGCAACTGTGGTCTCTATGGAACCAGATTCGTCGCAATCCAACCGCTGATAACGATCGTAATATTTGCTTGTTAGTTAAACCTTTTTGCAATGGACTAATCATTTCACTCTATTAATTATTACCTGTGAGGTATACTCTTCAAGAGTATTGCGTCCAAAATCAGTTGATTAGTTTCAAACATTTATAGACAACTTCTCTTCTTAATTATTTCTATACTGCCAACAAATGTCCAGGAAGCTTATTTCCAAGGTCATTTATCCCGAAAATATACAAATGTTAAATCCAAGGACGGCATTTGTGTTTAGATGTTAGTTGATTGTCAATGTCATTTAAATGAAATTCCACAAAAATAGATTTGTATGGTTGGACGGAAAGCATCGCAGAATTAATCGATTAAGTCAGACCCAATGTAATCTAACGGGTGTGAATCGTTGACAGCTGAAAACTCATCTCCTGTCGACCCGAGTCTCGCCGGAAGCATTTCATCTCTAACCCGTTGTTCATCATGATCATACTTCACTCTGACCCTGGCCAGAATCTATCATTGCCGCTAAGGTCCTTGAACACAATACGACACGGATTACGTAACGTTCGTGTTATTTACGGAAAAGTGCATTTATATGAGTAAAGAAAAACCTCGGAAGTTATGTAATATTGGATGATTTGAAAGCAACTAAATGTATAATATTGTAAATGGCTTTTTTATGTTAACACAGTTGTTTTGCCATTATGTAATATACATCTAGGAAAGAGAATTCATTCTAGTCTCGCATATGCCATGAAAAACTTATTTCAATATAAATTATTTACGATACGTATTATTTCCAAACTGGTGTATACCGTCCGAATTTTACACACCAGTCGGTGTACTCTATTCTAACAACTATAAGTTATTGCATGGACGGGGGGAGTCGTTCTCTGCCTGCTTTATACAGTTAACGGTTTAATATGGAATGTAAAAAGGCCTATTGTGTTTTAACGTTTGCCTTTAACGTAACACGTACCTTTTTCGACACAAAGTTGTAACTTTTGCAGCTAGCATTCTAGACAACCATTTAGTGTGTTATCTCGAAGTTGCGTTATCTGAATAAATATTGCAACTCTTTAAGTTATGTGGGTTCAAAGGTTTAAAGCGTATATGACATTCACAGTGAATTTGGGTTCACTGATGCTGTCCGGCTGGTTGGCATGATTTATATGAAACTGAGC
Source organism: Mopalia kennerleyi (assembly GCA_034783855.1). Classification (NCBI taxonomy): domain Eukaryota; kingdom Metazoa; phylum Mollusca; class Polyplacophora; order Chitonida; family Mopaliidae; genus Mopalia; species Mopalia kennerleyi. The sequence continues at coordinate 11,512 of JAVFBX010027529.1, read as the reverse complement.
TAGTCGAAAGATGGCTTTTGTGTTTAGACTTTAGTTGATTGTCAATGTCATTTAAATGAAATTCCACAAAAATGCATTTGTATCGTTGGACGGAAAGCATCGCAGAATTAATCGATTAAGTCTGACCCAATGTAATATAACGGGTATGAATCGTTGACAGCAGAAAACTCATCTCCTGTCGACCCGAGTCTCGCCGGAAACACTTCATCTCTAACCCGTTGTTCGTCATGGTTACACTTCACTATGACCCTGGCCAGAATGTATCGTCGCCGCTAAGACCCTTGAACTCAATACGACAATGATTTTGTAATGTTTGTGTAATTTACGGAAAAGTGCATTTATATGAGTTTAGAAAACATTTATATGTATAGCTAGCATACTAAACATCACATCAAGATGAACAACAGTTCTCCGGCTTGCGTACTGCCCTTATTGCTATGTGGTTTCAAATGTATGGAGTGTAGGACATTCGTAGTGTAGTACGGTTCACAGATGCTGTCCGGCTGGTATAGGCGTGATTTATATGAAACTGCGCTAGTCGAGAAGATTTCTCGGTCTCTTAAACTGGCGCATGAAGGTCTTCATTGATTACTTTTAAAGCAACAGCCGACAGCCTTCTTTGGCGGACGCCAGTTAACCACAATGCATTATTAGTTAACCGTAGAAAAGTAATTTATCACAAAATCGCATCATATTGCACATTATAGATTTACTTCAAAACTGTTTTTCCGATGCTTACACTGAATGCTTAAACGGCATAAGTCGCTGTCAACATTAAAACGTTTACAGGTGCTCTGATCTTCAAAGTCATATGAAAAAAACAGAAATAGCTACATGTAGTTTGACAGCTGTGCATTTATTAACGTTTCTGTTTCGTCTTTAACGCGTGTATACTGACCGAATTTGATACACCAGTCGATTTTCGTTGATGTATTATCGGCACGGTGTACTGTGGCCTGACAGCTATGATTTATTGCCCTGAAATGCCTTGGAATGGGAAAGTTATACACTTGTGTATGACCATACCCAAGAATTTCGGTCATAATTTAAGGGGAGGTAACCGCTACTTGTTGTTTTGAAACTTTCAACACCCAGGTGTCGCTTCTCTCTGACCATTAGCTAGCCAATCATAAGCAAGGCGGTATCTATACAAGCAGTTGTCAAGGCAAATTTTGCAGACATTCAAATGACTTTTGAAGGAATTTATGACATAGTTATTTTGTTTTTTGTTACATAGTATAATTCATGAACATTTCGTCTTGCGAGATCCAGCTGCACAATTTCTGCCTGTTTGTCTTCAGGCCCAGAAATAGCGTATGTGTGACCCCACCATTGCCGATTATTCAGCCACGGCTATGCTTTATAATGGCAGAAATCACGGTTGAGAAGTGAAAGATTAAGATTTTTCAAATAAGTTTTGAAGGAACTAACCTTTATGGATAACTTAAAAAACACATGTAATTAAATCTGTATACATCAGACAGCATGTAACAAGCTGCACAAATTAAATTCAAAACATCTTTATGGTAGATATCTACGATTATATTCAAGCTGCCTATCTAAATCCAGGTTAAACGGATAAGTTCACTGAGGCGAAGAACAGAGAGCGCCGGGCATGCGCACAAGCCGCTGTCCGGTTTTCTTGGACATGAATATAGCCGTCTTGGAAGGCGTGTGGTTGTGTCAGTTGGTATATAGTTTAAGTTTATGAATGTAGCTTGTTGTACAGGCCGACGAATGACACATAAGTAGCACAATGGGCATTTTTCTGGTAAACGATTAAGGAGAACAAAAACTAAATCGATCACCATTCGGCTGCAGTCTAATGTGAAAGATGAAGTAAGACTTAACAAAGGGCTGATGGCACTTTAGACGTGGTGAATATGCGGCAATATGTATACAACACACATGTTCCATGCGTTTCTCCGGCCAACACCCAGCATTTTGCGCTAACTATCTTCACAGATCTTTCGCGTATTTGTTGCCGTATCCTGTTGATCAAATTTCGGACACTCTAGGAAGATCAAGTTCCGTAAATGGATCGGTGTGTATCATAAAATTAAAAAAAATATTGATGAATAATTGTAAATAACAAGCATCCGTTAAAGACGAAGTCTTCGATATCCCCCGCCATAGAAAATGAGAATAAATAAATAAATGTAAATCATGAATCATGGAAAAAAAATAAATGCTGATTCTTCTGCATTTATTAAGGGTGAGGATGGGGGAAAGGGAGTGGTGTGATGTGCAAAAACTCTACAGAGTCTAATAACTATTTTATGATTAAATATGTATGGAATTTTTTCACAATCAATCTTAAGCAAAGGCTTCATCAATTATAGTCAGATTAAAATGTGATTCTTCTGTGATTCTGATGAAGTAATCAGAAAATGAAATATTACATATGCATAGAATTAGCCAATATTGAAACTTAAGCAAGGGATTTAGGTAATAAATGTACAAAGCAAGACTCGTCAAAAACTGATCATTCCTCAAGATAATACATGCAGAAATGAAATCCCATGAAAATCCAATCAATTCTGCAAAAAAGCAATCAGCCAATCAGGTCACAGCAGCCTCATTAAATATGCGCGGAATTATTTCAATATCGAACTGGAGCGAGGTCTTCATGTTATAAGACCACCCAGCAAGTTTCATCAAAATGTGATCATTCCTTCAAGAGATATTGTGCGGAAATTGTTCGGACGGACGGACGGACGAAACCCATTTGTATATCCCCCGGGATAATAAGTGTCATATTTACAGCTGTCGAGATAAGTTGAATAAAATTGTAAATATGCCAATGTCACATGCTTGATTTTATAGGCAATTATCTTATTGATTTCCAACATATTAAAAGTCAGTGTTTGCAGTAAGCATCTCTACAAAAGGTGTCTCGTGATCTTGAGCTGATTAAGGCAAATATATGGAATTCGTCAAAAACTGGCTACGGCACTTATTTTATTAGGGTGAGGATATGCTAAATGTGCCTTTTTTCCACACGTATGTAGGCATAAAAACGAGCTCCAGATGTGAAAACTTATGATTAACGAATTCCATCCAGTGTAAGTTTCTGGCGTTTGTGGTTAGAATTGATGACAACGTACGAGTTTGCAGGACGTGGGTACAGATGTTGTGCACCATTAGAGCTAGGTTAACAGCGGATACATTAGCCACCAAGCCACTATGTGTGATATTCCCTTTTCCTTACAGAATAAGAAAATATTTTTACTCAAGATGATCTTTAATTACATTCAAAGTTATATCCTGCCAACGCTACCATGACAACGATTGAAAACATTAAATGCAAAATTAATGTTTCCTGTACTTTTACTTAATTCGTATCAATGTCATTGTGGGGTAAAAATATTTTCGTGTTAATTAATGCTCATTTACTAAATTTATTAAATTTAGAAAACCGGTTTTGAAGTGGGCTGGCTCCTGTTTCTAAAGCTACGAGTCAGAACTCTTTTAATATTGACTTACATTTGCATTTATTTCCCATGTGTACAAAGAAGTGTCAATGGCCTTCACATTTTTTTCGACCCAAATGTTTTGAAAATTTCCCGAAAGGTATATTTTTGTGTTTTTGTATACGCTTTCCTAAAGTTGTTCCGACAAAAAGCCACTTAAGCCGATCTCAGCTAAAGCAACCCTTCAACTATAAGGCAGACTTCTTTTGTTCCAAAGTTGTTCTACCAAAGAGAGCAATATATTTATTAGTATTTATGTTTGAACAAAAGGCGACAAAAAATGCTAAATTTTCTTGTCGACGATTAGTCAAATTGCAAAAAGTTCCAAAGTTATGCTTGGATCTATGGAGAAAGATGTATTTCCGAGTATCTACAATTTTACAAAATATATACATGCATGACGTTTCGACCTTTATTCTGCGTAATAAAACAAAATCAACCCAGGGGATTCTAGCATGACCTTCAGTTTGATGCATCATTGAGAATTTTTTCGCATAAAAGCACACACCTATCCATGCTGCCCTAGTGTCTGCGCGACCGGGACTGCGTATTTACCCACAACCATTTGTACAGATCTATTCCGTTCGAAGTCATGGGCACTCAATTAATCACATTTGGGGCGACTTCATGCAAGCCTTCACACAAACCTTCTGGTACCATTTAAATAACGTTTGCTGTACAGAATTAATGTTTGATTGGGTTTTTAGCATGTATTTAACATTATTTTACTCCTATAACGGCGTGCCAGCCAAGGGCATGTTGTTCATTTATAGGCAAAACGTGAATTTTTCGTCCTAGGTTAGGGTTAATGCTTAAACCAAACCTCATGTTTAACCTAACCCTTAATCTAACCCTAAGCTAACTCTAAACCCGAGTCGAATGGAAATTGAGAGGGAGATTCCCATTGCCCAGTTGTTCTCAGAGCTAAGGGTCAAGAGGGCGGAGGAAACCACCCTCGACGTCCATGGTGAGGAACGACGACAAGACAGAACAACCAGACGGCTCTATAAAAAGACCGTTCTAAACTATAATTGATTCTACTACGTCGAGGCTTTGACTCTGAGATACACCGGGGCCATCTTCTTTTGCACTTCTTTTATTTGCTGATCAAATGTTGGGGGAAATTCATTCGCGATGGCCAGCCTTGGCGAACGAGAGTTGTCTGAGTCTCGTCCACAATAGAAACTCCCGCGAGAATACGATTGTAGACAGGCATCACTACAATCCTGCCAGGACAACAGGAAACTCCCTCCCAGCCGTCAGCGTGATGTACAAAAAGGTTCTGTCATATTGTATGGACGTTTATACAGATAATTCGTTTTCCTGTTTTTTTAACTCCTTGCAATCACACTAAAAATAATATTCCTTAACATCTTACGGAAAAAGTTCAGGAATATTCCTCAAAAAAGCACCAGCGGAATATTCTATAAATTAAAAGAAAAATGACATGGAATTTGTCTCAGGAGTAAGGATTATTCCAAACATATTGATGGATTATCCTTAAGAGATAACGAAACAAATTTCCACAAAAGTTAAGGGAAATTTCTGATTAAAGGCGTTATGATATTGTTTCCAAAGCTTTGTTACGGAATTTTGTTACGGAAATACAGTGCAGCGTTTTCAAAATCGTAGTTGCAACTTATCACCAAATTTAATAAATCAATAAACTAAAAAAGTGTTATCGATATTATGGTGTTAATGTTACGTGTAATTATTGTGGTTTAAAACCCCTTGATGGACACTCCAACGAATCAATAGAAGCGTCATTAACTAACTACATTGACTGGGTATAATCTGATTAGATATACGTCTAATTTCAATCAAAACATGTTTACGTCCTGGATTACAGCATTGTACTTAAACCAATTATTGACTATTAGTGACAAGTAGATGATTGACTGGTTGCTAATTGCTCCATTATATTGTTTTCGTTCTAGTCGCTCCTTGTTATTTACGTAACCTTTTCAATTATATTCGCTGACTTGATTTTAACGCCTTGATCTCTATAGTGTATTAACGTTAAGTGGCTTGATGCTGTAAAGGCCTAATTGATTTCGACACGCCATCAATTGGACAAAGCCGTGATATAATTCAACTAACTATTACCCAGGTAAGTAGTTATTTATCGATCTCATAAGGTAAAGCACGATCTAGAGGTGTAATTATGAAACTAAAAGGAGTCGAATGCCTAGCTGCTCACGCCTCAAATTGATTTTAAAACTATTCATTGTATAGAATTGTGTTCATTTGAATGAACATCATTGATTAAGCAGTGAAAGTAACACTTCATCCTGTCTCCACTTATCACTGCGAAGCGCCCTCTATTGAGCTGTATAGCTGTTAACATTCCCGCCTGTACTAAAAGCACTTATTATTCAAAGTCAAATAAATCATTTTTTTTTAAACGAGGTGGCTTTGCTTTTAGAAAAACAACGGTGTGTAATGAGCAAGGTGTGGTCATGTTACCTATTTGGTGACTGACTGACTGACTGACTGACTGGATGATTGATTGATTGATTGATTGATTGATTGATGTTAAGTTTATTAACCGTGAGCATACTGCTGAAATTATTGATCGTGATGTGATTTGCGTGAAAAACAAATCAAATATGCACATTAACATAACATAAATCTGAAGTATCAGTTAACGAATGCTTATTTACTCTCTCTGGAGTATAAAATCCACCAAATATTTCATTAGAGCCGAATATCTAAATCCCCAACAGTGCCGTATTCTCGAAATGTAAATAGGTAACTACTCAGATTAGTAAAAAATTGTCCATTAGAGTTTATTCAAACTATACTTGTTGAAAAATTGGTCTCAGAAAGTTTATGTAAACCATTGCCGCTGAAAAACATGTATCTGAGTTTACATAAACTAAAGCCGTTGAAACCAATATCTCCGACAGTTTTTATCAACTAAAGCCGTTGAAAAACTTGTCCACGGGAGTTAATGTAAATTACACCTATTGGAGAACTTGTGCCTGGGAGTTTGTGTTAAGTACATCTGTTGGAAAACTTGTGATTGGGAGTAAATGTAAACTAAATTTATTGGAAAACTTGCGCCTGTGAGTTTATGTAAACTACACCTATTGGAAAACTTGTCATTGAGAGTTACTGTAAACTACACCTATTGGACAATTTGTGCCTGGGAGTTAATGTAAACTACACCTATTGGAAAACATGTGGGTATGAGTTTACGCAAACCACCTATTGGAAAACTTGTACCTGGGAGTTAATGTAAACTACACCTATTGGAAAACTTGTGCCTGGGAGTTAATGTAAACTACACCTATTGGAAAACTTGTGCCTGGGAGTTAATGTAAACTACACGTATTGGAAAACTTGTGCCTGGGAGTTAATGTAAACTACACGTATTGGAAAAGTTGTGCCTGTTAGTTAATGTAAACTACACCTATTGGAAAACATGTAGGTAGGAATTTACGTAAACCACCTATTTGAAAAACTTGTGCCTGGGAGATAATGTAAACTACACCTATTGGAAAACATGTGGGTAGGAGTTTACGTAAACCACCTATTGGAAAACTTGTGACTGGGAGTTAATGTAACTACACCTGTTGGAAAACTGTTAATTGAGAGTTAATGTAAACTACACCTATTGGACAATTTGTGCCTGGGAGTTAATGTAAACTACACCTATTGGAAAACTTGTGCCTGGGAGTTAATGTAAACTACACTTATTGGAAAACTTGTGCCTGAGAGTTTATGTAAACTAACCCTATTGGAAAACTTGTGCCTAGGAGTTTATGTAAACTACACCTATTGTAAGACTTGTGCCTGGGAGTTAATGTAAACTATATCTATTGGAAAACATGTGGGTAAGAGTTTAAGTAAACCACCTATTGGAAAAGTTGTGCCTGGGAGTTAATGTAAACTAACCCTATTGGAAAACTTGTCCCTGGGAGTTGATGTAAACTACACCTATTGGAAAACATGTGGGTAGGAATTTACGTAAACCACCTATTTGAAAACTTGTGCCTGGTAGATAATGTAAACTACATCTATTGGAAAACACGTGGGTAGGAGTTTACGTAAATCACCTATTGGAAAACTTGGCCTCAGAGTTTATCTAAACTAACCCTATTGAAAACTTGTGCCTGGGAGTTCATGTAAACTACACCTATTGTAAGACTTGTGCCTTGGGGTTAATGTAAACTATACCACCCGTTGAAAAACATGTCTGGAAGAGTTTGTAAACTATAAACTATAATTTTGTATACTTTCAAAATGGGAATATTTCTATATGTTTGAACCTATTGCGCCATGTTATTTTATTCATACGCTTTTTGTCTCATTAAACTTGATAATTTGGCTCGATGTCCAGTAGAACGATCAGAGCCATTGTAATGGTCGATAAACTATAGCAGGATTTAGACACCCTTAGAACAAATATGCCTGCAATAGAGCCGTTTAAGGTTGTTCAGTCATGGCTCTGGTGTAACCCTCTATGGTTCTGTATGACACACTCACAGCAACTGTTTCAAGTATTTCTCCCTTTATTTTTATATCAGATAACTGTTTTTGTCGTAATGGTTCCATAGAGAACGGTACTTATGTTTAAAGAACCTTCAAATAACCATAATTTATTTTATACTGTTGGAACAAAATTTCGTTATAAGCGTTTATTTCAAGTGTCGTTTTCTGCAAAAATCGATTATGTTTCTTCGAAATCGATATTCGTTCGCTCATGGTGCTTTCATCGTGCATCTGGACCCCTCTCACAAACGTTTCAAGTGTCTTGAGAATTTGGCAACACTTCATTTAGAATATTTTTTTATTCACCAATGTAAAAAAAAAAACAATCATAAAGTATATATAAGAACGCATTACATTAATTGGCGGGAATAAAGCTCCAAAGGGCTTGTTCTATCCCATAAGGTTTTTGTAAATACAGAAAATGAGAGATTGGCAGATTGGTTTATCAGGTGCTTAGATTATACAATTTAACTATTAAAAGAAAAGGAAAAAGAAAGTAGAAGAAGTGAAAGAAAAGAAAAGAAATACAAGTAATAGTTCTGACGAGAAAGGACCACGCTCTAAAATACGTCGACTTACTGAACATTTTCCGAAAGTTGTTTTTTAAGACTTGATTTGAATAAAGATAACGAGTTTATTATTTTAAGGCTAGCCGGTAGTTTGTTCGAATTTAACTGGGGATTTACGTTTGACGGTGTTCTAATTAAAACATCAATATAAATGTGTGGGCTCTCAGTGGCGTTAAACAAATCTCTAGCAAGATGTATGGGTTCTCTTAGTGTTCAATCTAATTTGTCGAGCAAACCGACTTTCGGTGCACGTTTAACACGTGTGATCCGAGTGACCACTTCCTCGAAAACTAGTTGAGCTTGTGGCGTGTGACACATTATAAGCTCATATGAAACTTATGGTAAACTTGAATCAAGATCCTGTTCAAAACATGATAAATATGCACTTAAAAACATGTGTTTTTCACATACCAAAAATCGCTATCACTTACATATGATGAACAACACGTATTGTTCCAGATGCATCGTGAACTCATAGGGGGTGTGACTACAAATCTGAGCATGTTCAAAATCGTCGCAGGACCTTTTCTGGATGTATCGTAATCTAAGCTTCTCGCGATTTTATGGACGTGCTTTGGACGATAATTAACTTTGAGATTTTAGGGGATGTAAACGAATGTTGCAAGTATATGTTGTTTAACCTGGCGGTGGTACATAGCGATCCGATAATACGGGTTTGTTTCCCAGCCGTGGCTTCAAATCTTCTGAAATACCAAACAGCCAAAATATTTATAGGAAAGGTATTTGGCATAAGTGCGAGTACTCATTACTTCATAGCGAATCTTAAAATTTTGACAAGTTTCTTACGCCTTCCGGGGTTAGATTTGATTTTCTGATGATAATCTAAGTGCATTAAAGCATATAATTTGACTGCTAGTAGTTGTTTGTCAGGACAAAGAAAACAATAAAACACAACGATTTGATTGATTTCCATCCAATGAAAATACAAATCATTTGCTATATTGTAACCATATTTTACGTAAAGCTTGAACAGTTAAACAAATTAATAATTTAATAAAAAAATTACGTAGTGATATTACTAACTTAAGGACACGAGTCTGCTATAAGTTGGACACGGTTTATTTGTGTCTTTAAACTGAGAAACAACCTGTTGGGTATTGTCCACTCTCGATTAATAAACTAGACAGAAGGTTTGCTAGGAGAACAGTGACGTTAGCATTCGTTGGTTGACTGGCGACGTTGACAGGCGAAGCCTTAGAACCCCTGAAAGAGCCATCGATTCCAACGCAGAGGTTTGAAGGCAGAGAGATCGGTAGGAGCAGAGTGGCAATAGCTTTGACTTGATTTGAGCTGGACTAAATCAAATATTTGAAGATCTCCATAAAGACCTAGTGTTGTGGCAGCTGTACCCTAAATCTCTTTGCCACTGAATGTAAAGTAAAGCGGTTTCAAGGTCTTGTTGATTGGGTTAGACTCAAGGGTTTCTTCAATCCTGGCGTGCTTAGTGCTGATAGATTGACAGGCTAAATTACATCGATAGCACTTTTTAATCCGGCTGAAACCAAAGAGGGTTGGCGGGGAGGAAGTGAGCCGCCGCCAAACTCTGTCATTTACAGTCGAAGTGGTCTTGATCAACCCTTAGCGGAGCAAGATTGTTTTCCACTCTCAATTTGGACGACATCCATCCAAGTGCCTACATGGAAATTTAAAGAAATTGTATTTCGTTAACTGTATTACAAAATCTATCTTGGAGCTGGGAAATCAGTTCTTGTGTCATATATGAACTAGTTTCAGTCGCGTCTTCAGGAATAAATTCTGGCGAGTTTTGTCTAGTAAGCACGTTGTATGGAATTAGTACAATCAAGTGAGGATTGTCATAGTAAAGTTCTGACTATGGTTTAATTTGTGCTTATATATAAACAGTTTTATAGTCTTTACGAATATGGCATTACCGTTAAATAATACTTTTAATAGATGGAATATAACCGCAAATGAAAATACTAACCATTCATCGGTTAACTCTTCTTGGATTTCCGACACCGAGGGAAATGATACATACGAGTCATTCATTTTGCCGGAAACTTTTCGAAATCCATTTGACAAAAGTTTGGAATTTCGGGTGAATTTTATTGTCACTTACGCCATTGTGTTCGCGTGCTGCTTCTTCGGTGAGTACAAGTTTCTTGTTTTTTTCCCCAGCATTTTATTGTACCTATATTATATTCTTGTTTTATCTCAGGAAAGCCGATTGTTTAACATCGGTATATTTTTTTTTGGAAGATGTAAATTTAAGTCAGTGTCTGATCCCAGAGACTTGACAAAAAATCGTTCCAGTAAAACCCTTCTTAAAGATAAAAAAAACTAAACAATTTGTGGTTATATCCATTTCGTTTTTTCTCAAAAGTGAATATAGCTGTTGTGTGCGTAAATGACTCATCCTGGTATGTAGAATTTATTCATGATACATACATCATTCATTATTTTGCACCTTGTCATAACCAATTTAGTTAAAAAAGTATAAGACGGAAAGATTGTTATGATTTCTTGTGCTCGTAGACTCACACTGGAATTAAATTAGTGTTTGATTTTATATACATATCATAAACAGCTGCGTGAGTGCAGAAGTCATGTTATAACATTTCTGAGTATGTGTCTGCGCGTGTTTTATTCCGTAGCGACGATTCTCCGTTCATATATTATACCGTTGCATTTTATTTTCTCACAGCAATATAATAATTTCTTACTGTTTCCACATTTGTTTTTCACATTTGTCCCCATATTGGTAATCCACGTATTTGTTCCTGCCACTTAACAATGCACCGGGTGCTTGTTATGTTGTAGAAAAGGCCAAATACCTTGATTGTACATCGATTAATTGGTGTACTCTGTTGGTTTTTTTGTGTAAAGTAAACAGTTTATGTTAAGGATGAGCTACCAAAGCATTATTCAACGATTCTGCACTTATGCTTTCTGTCCCTTTATTCTCTCTTACAACATTACTTTCGCTTGTCA
>JAVFBX010027418.1:0-17986 GCA_034783855.1 Mopalia kennerleyi | reverse complement strand
CGCGGACGTCACTTCCGTATTTTAAATTAAATAATTAACGGTTATGCTTAATCAATTGCAAGTGAGTTACAGTTGTATGTCTTTGAAAATATTCATTAAAAGTAATAAGTTTAGGTCTAAAATCGTTGGTCTTTCCCTTTAATACGGGTTTTCAGTGCGCTTATTATTGATAAGGTCATTTGTCATTCAGGTATTGGAGATTAATGAGATTATCACAGTACTTTCAATTTGTTTCCCTTTGTCATATGATGATTTGTTATTCCAGTAATAAAGATATTATATATTAGGTATAATAAATTATCCCCCAAATATCACACTGTATTCTATTCTTCTAGTTACATTCTGAAAGCCACACCTTATACAATTCTGAGTTTAAAGATTTTCAACGAAATACTATATCATATTCCGACACTCGGAGCACAAGTCACGAGGCCGCCATAAAAAGTTTCAGTGAATGTACATGTAGGTAATGTTGAATTTATTTTGGTGTCTTTTACCAAGTGAATATTAACAGTATTTTCGTAATTTTGGGTTTAAACTCTCTTAGTTTGAAAAGAAGTTAGTTCAAGTAGTTACTTAGTTGGTAGAAGGCCGGATGACTGAGTGGTCTAGGTGACCGGCATTTACTGTTGGCGATTCGGTGTTAACTCTGAGGACTGTGGGTTTCATTCCTGGACGGGTTCCAATCTGCATTTTTTTTTTAAAGTAGAATATGTTCAAACTAAGAAAGTGTTATCCCAAAATAACGAAAACACTTAAGGCAATGTTATTCAAACTGCATGAATTCCCAAATAGTTAGCTAACAGTGTGCTTGTTATTTACCAGTCATTAGATAAGTGCCGAATTAGGCTAATGACGTCAGTTTCTGACCTCCCGGACGGCCGGACCGATAGAAATAAATGAAGGTATAGTTTCGCTACGTGTGCTGGGTCGATTCATCATACGCTGTGTGCTCCATAAAGCTCTCTTGTAGACATTACAAGCAACAGAAAACGAACAAATAATAAAAACTTTAGAAAACATGAAAAACAAATGCAAATGCATAATTTTAAGTCGTTTTATGTGTAGGCAAATACGTATTAGTCTTAAAAATATAGAAATGATAATAGTGATGTATTTGTTTAGACGGACTTTGTATGCTATATATGGTAGTGACGTGCTTTAGTATGGATTGACTCTGATCAGCGTACGTCAAAGAGGATCAGGTTTTGGTTATAACGAATCCGATAATCTTTGTCAATAATCTCACAGTCTTATGTTTAGACACGGAAACGTCCACCAACAAATCGATATACTATAATATTTAGATGTTTATTTTGCACTGTTTGGTTATTGAATAAATAGTTGTCTAACATAAAATGTTGATTTCTGAGGAATTGACATACTACAGAGTGCGGTCAATAAATCATATATCACATAGGCACTGATGTGATATAAATGTTACCGAGCACACGTAATATTCTGGCTCTTCAATTTCACTCGGTATTAGCATTACCTTATGTGACACTATATCGGAAAAATGGGAAAAAGGCCAGTTGGTCATATTGTGATCTGGTATATATTTTTCTGCATATCTCTTTTCCTGGGTAATTCCAATGGAATAGATATTTCAAATCAGGGTAAGTATATAAATACTTGTCTAGAACAGGCTTGTTTATGGATGACAATTTATATTTATTGTTACTTAACACTTCGGTCCAGATAGTAACACCGTTATTAAAATAGTGATCATTCACGGGTAACAAGGAATATATGTGTATAGAACGCGGACTCATTCTGCTGTAAGCCTCGGTATAGTTCAGTCGCTAGGGCGCTGGGCCTTTCATCGCGGGACTCATTCTGCTGTGAGCCTCGATATAGTTCAATCGCTAGAGTGCTGGGCCTTCCATCGCGGGACTCATTCTGTTGTAAGCCTCGGTATAGTTCAGTCGTTAGAGTGCTGGGCCTTTCATCGCGGGACTCATTCTGCTGTAAGCCTCGGTATAGTTCAGTCGTTTGGGTCTGGGCCTTTCATCACGGGACTTATTCTGCTGTAAGCCTCGGTATAGTTCAGTCGTTAGAGTGCTGGGCCTTTCATCACGGGACTCATTCTGCTGTGAGCCTCGGTATAGTTCAGTCGCTAGAGTGCTGGGCCTTTCTTCGCGTGACTCATTCGGCTGTGAGCCTCGGTATAGTTCAGTCGCTAGAGTACTGGGCCTTTCTTCGCGGGACTCATTCTGGTGTAAGCCTCGGTAAAGTTCATTCGTTAGAGTGCTGGGCCTGTCATCACGGGACTCATTCTGCTGTGAGCCTCGGTATAGTTCAGTGGCTAGAGTGCTGGGCCTTTCATCGCGTGACTCATTCGGCTGTAAGCCTCGGTATAGTTCAGTCGCTAGAGTGCTGGGCCTTTCATCACGGGACTAATTCTGCTGTGAGCCTCTGTATAGTTCAGTCGCTAGAGTGCTGGGCCTTTCATCGCGGGACTCATTCGGCTGTAAGCCTCGGTATAGGTCAGTCGTTAGAGTGCTGGGCCTTTCATCACGGGACTCATTCTGCTGTAAGCCTCGGTATAGTTCAGTCGCTAGAGTGCTGGGCCTTTCATCGCGTGACTCATTCGGCTGTAAGCCTCGGTATAGTTCAGTCGCTAGAGTGCTGGACCTTTCATCGCGGGACTCATTCTGCTGTAAGCCTCGGTATAGTTCAGTCGTTAGAGTGCTGGGCCCTTCATCACGGAACTCATTCTGCTGTGAGCCTCGGTATAGTTCAGTCGCTAGAGTGCTGGGCCTTTCAAGAGGGGGCATTTGCCCCTTCTGAAAATTTCCTTGCTAAAAACTAAAATGCCACCATACCCATCGACGAGTATTCACAGCGTCTGGGGTCAGCGAGTTGATAGAAGCAATACAAATAAACTGAGCTGGTGTAAAACCTCTCAGATAAGCAGCATCACCACCTGACGAGCTAAAACTCAGATTCAATAACCAAAAAAATGAGATGAAGACTGACAAGTCATAGTTAACCATATTAGACCTATTATAGCATACACATCAAAACAACCCGAGATAAAGATCTATTAGGAAACTTGTCTGAGAGAAATATTTTATACATGTTTGGCACAAAAAAATGCCTGCGGCGGTGTAGAACTCGAGCTTCCACACCGGCGGTCCCTTGACCCTCGCCTCATTTTTCGCAGCATTTTGCCCCTCTAAAAATATAGTTTGCCCCTCACTTGGTTTGGTTCTTTTAATTAGAATGGCTTATTGCATGTAGTTTTCTGACTGTTTGGTTTAGGATATTTTCTTATAGCCGACGTACATCGTCCAAATAGTTTTGTAAAACACTTTCTTATTTTGAACAGATTCTAGTTGAAAAAATGTTCAGACAGATACCGTACCGGGAATAGAACCTATGGGCTCAGATTAAGGCAGCAAGTCGCCAGCAGTAAATACCTCCGACCTAGACCCTTCAGCCTACTGGCCTTATCACTACCAATTAAAAGGTTAATTGACCACGTATAAATGGCCTTGATGTTTATCCAATAAACTGAGCAGAGCAGGGACAGATGATTATGTAGAGGCCAGGTGGTTGTTAGATAGTGCAATGTTCCTAACATTTGTGCTAGGGATGATTTTGATGATGGACCACCAACTGATTACGACAAAGGAAACTTCATTTATTATGTGTTAAGTTCATAGGCAATACTTTGTCCTGTTTTTACTCGATGCTTATATTACTTCCTTTTTGCTGTTCAAGAAGACAAAGGCGGTCCATATAACATACCGCATATTTTAACGTAGTACATTATTTCGGTTTAATGTCTTAATGAACACCTTGGGCTGAAAATGGACAAAACTATATTTAGCTCTAATATGTAAGGTTGAATATTAGAAATGTATTATAGTGCCAAATGTTTTTTGAAATTCTAATTACAAATACTGACAGATTGGCGTTCAGTTTAGTTTTTCAGTGGACTTATTAATAAGGTCCTTGGTCATGCAGGTATTGAAGATTAATGGGATTATCACTGTACTTTTTTTTATATTTTTTTCGTATGATGATTTCTTGTTTCATTTATTAATTTATTTTATGTTATATTATATTCAATATAATTTATTACCCCCGAAATATCTATTCTTTTATTTACATTCTGAATACCAAACCTTAAGAATTTTTTAGTATCCAAACATTTTACAGAAATACTATATAATGTTACGACATACATTCTGTGTGATCGTGGGCGTAGAAAAAAATCGTTCCACAAAATCGGCACGGGGTTCAGCGAGACCTTAAGAATTGTGAAACAGTATTTTTCGGATTTTAACAAATTGATGTAACTAGTTCCCAATACTACTGTACATTATATTGTTCGTCAATTTGTCCGTCTTATTTCAATAAATATCCATAAAATGTTCTTTATAACGACTGTCGAAGTTACACAACTGTCTATAACATTATGATTTTGTCGACACTTGATGGTAATGTGAGAATGTTTGAAGATTTTGCTCGACACGATAACGGAGCAAATTGTTATGTTAGAGGAACCGGAAATAGAATTTAGCAATATCATAGAATCGTACAAGTGGCTTGGCGTAGTAATTCATCCAAACCAAATCTGAAATGTCGAAGATTTGAGTATCAGTGAGCTTTCCGAATAAACTGAACACCCTTTCCCTTTTTGGTATGATACATTAACGTGTAAGTATTCAGAAAAAGTTAAGGTAAGCTAGAGTAACTAGGCTGTAAATATCAGTATGTTTTGAGTGTGTGTTTAACTTTCATTATCGCGGTTCCGTAAATTAGTTAACCCGTCTTGGCAACTCAAGTGTTGAAAATGTCCATTTCATATCGTATCTATTTCTATGACATGTCTATTATTTATTGGATGTTTATGACATCGCCATAAAGATAGTTTTAATTGATAGAAAATGTATAAATTGGGAAATCATTTCAAATAGTATATATTGAATTGGATAAAATGCCAGATTGGTTCTTTATACTAATGATGAGTTCACGACACGCAACCACGGAGGATTTCTGCTGTGAATATCTCTAAGGTTATTTACACTGCATGATTTCCCAAATAGTCGCTTATCGTGTGAATTACTTGATTAAAAGTATTCAATAAATATATATTTTCCATTACCATTGTCCATTAAGATAATGGGACAATTGGTATTTACCAAATGTTAATTTCCTTGTGTGGATCCATGAGGGGATCGTTTCGCAACGTGTGCTCAGTACAAAGGAGGCACGCGCATTAGGTTCATTAAGTATCTATTTTATGATATAAATACCGCTCCAGTAGAGATTGAACTCCGGTAGCAAACACCAGAAGCTCATAAATTTTGGAAATTGTTTACTTCGTCCATCATCTCCTTGAAGTATAACTCGTATAACAGCATATTTAAAGTAGTGTTATGTGTAGACAAATACATGTTACTTATAGGACAATATTAACAATGTGAATAGGGTAGTTTGTGTTTACACGGGATGTGCGGGGTATTTTCATGACGTACTTTAGTGTGGATTTAGTTTTTATAGTTGACCTAAGAGCACCAATCGGAGTCAACGAATTTCGTTATAAAGGATCCCATAATCCAGATTACCTGGACTTTGTCAATACAATCTTAACCATCCATTGAAGAGGCTTCCTACCACAAATTTATACACGATAATACTTAGGTGTTTGTATAGTAATGTTTAGTCAGTGAATAAATAGTTTTCTACATGAAATGTTGTTATCTGAGGCATTGGCAAATATTTTTTAGCGATATGCTGTTGACATTATTGTTGAGCGAGAATAAGAGTTCCATTACTAGAGATTCTGGTCAAGCCAGCGTTTATCACAGAGACACTAATGGGATGTACTGAGCACCTGTGCTATACTGGCTCGTCAATGTCATTCTGTATTAGCAGTACCTATGGAAAGTGACCCTCTGTGAAATCATATCTGGAAAATGGGAAAACAGGCGATCTATATGGAAATCTGCTATATATTTTTCGTCATATCTCTTTTCCCTGGTAATTGCGATGGACAACACAATTCCATTCAGGGTAAGTAAATCAATGCAAAAAAATGATAACCAAAACATTGTTTATTGATGACAACGTCTATTTATTATAAAGTAACGTTTCTGTGCATATACTAACGTCATTATTATGAACAATAACCACACAGGTTTGCATGGATGTTTAGAACATCCATGAAACACCTCCTCCTCAATCAATATTTTGATTAGTTCATTTTTCGCCCTGTATATATGTTGACTTGGTTTGCATGTATATATGTTTGGAAAAAAATTACAATTATACAAACTGTATAATGACTTACTAAGACAACAACAAACCATCTTGGGATAAAACAAGTCCTCTCGGGACTTTACTCCCGCCAAACAATTGTTTTCAAATAGTTGTATTTGATATAAATTTATTTGGTAAATAAAAATATCAACAATCAATCAAAACACGGTAATCAAAGTTTAAAGATGTGTATGATTATGGCATATTTGTGTTTAATTTCTTGATAAAAACCCCACCTATTTAGTGTCGCCTCTGTGCCCGTGCTTCCCGTTAAGAAAGACTCGTATCCTCCACTTGGAGAAAGATTGGTGCTTTCGCTGTAAGCAAGGACAATTTTCTTTTCTATATGAACAAATATATAATCGTCAGGTAGACTCAAGGTGAGACAGTATGTTTGATATTTTTCTTTTAAGATTCTCGGCATCAGTAAAAATACATTCCCAATTGTAGAGTATCCTTGCCTAAAGCCACGTTGAGTTTCTTACACTTAGTTCGAGTATTAAAGACATGTAACGATTACTGAAAATTTATGTTATTCATTTACTCATACAGCTTAGCAGTGTGAGTGGCTTGAAGCTTTCAGGATTTACCTGGCCACCATTAATCTGTCAAATTAAGTATATCATGCCAACAAGTCTGAAACAATAACTCTTTCTCATAGTATATTGAAAAATAAATAGAACGTTGTCAATTTTTTTTTTAATATTTCAGAGCTTGTGCCAGTTTTCCACATTTTTACAGCCATCAAAATTTCTAATATCTTTAAAACATTCATATAAAGAATCTAGGGATAAATTACACCTATTTTGGATGAATCGGATTCATATTATTCGACAGTGCTCAATAAGCAATAGCTTAAGGTTTTTTGATCGCATTCCGATGTGATGTTTTGTAGGTATTCATGATTTTACTCGCTTTGACGAAGGTTTCTCTACTAACGTCAATTGTTATAATACTGGGGTTACAATTGGCAAAACGGTTTTAACTTATTGCATGCAAGAATGAAACCTGGGTTTATTTTCTCTTTCTGCTAGATATTTTTTAATTTAAAGGTTTGTATTAAACAACTGCACTACTTTGTATATTTGAGTCTTATTTAGCAATACTATTAGCACATTCCTGGGTAACAACAACACCGTTTACATTTCTCAGATTCATTTCATATAGATGAAAACTTTCTCAGATTCTGTCTACATAAGGACTCCCTTCCTGGTATCAATTTTCTTGCTTGGTTACTATTTATTAGACTGACAGTTTATGACAGTTATGTTTTCTTTATTGCTTATGTGATCGGATAATAAATACATTGGTATAAACAAAGCCGTCAAACTAGACACCTTCAAAACGGGTTATGAAAACCAAGTATTTTAATGACATAACACTGAACCCACTTTTCTTATTACTGTATCAGGGAAAGGAAATGAACAAACCAACAATCCAAAAGAACCACCTGACAGCTAAACTCTAGTTGTAAACACGTCTACTTAAGATAAACCTGCAGAACCTTAGTGTAAGCTATCAGAACACAACAATCCGCACTCAAACATGATGACAAATCCGCTCCTGGTGAACACATCTAACCTAACTTGAACCACAGACACTAATGGGACTCGGTCAAAGCGCTGACTGTTCACACAAAGGGACAAAGAACCAGGAAACTAATCGAAGCCATCGACATCAAACGTGTCGAGCCCAGACTAAACACAACCCGTATTTATTGCACCAGTATACAAATAATTGGTAAGAGGGCTTGTGGGGAGCTACTTGATCGGCCATACCCTGAGATGAAAACGGGTAAAGTAAATAAGACAGGTGAGACTCAATCCAGAGTTAATTGAATAACCAAGAGGAAAATATTTATTTATTTTATTTATTTATTTATTTATTCATTACATAACCAACGGACCGAGATCCAATTACAGGTTACTTAAAACACTATATAAATATGGCGAATACTTTTATTTAAACTATGGTAAACGTCCTGATTGTCTCCTTTTCACACTCGTCGGATTGAATCTGAAAATCTCTTTAAAAAAAGATTTAAAAAACAAGAGCGTGTAAAAGAGTAAGCTCATAATGGCTTAACTGGTAGCGTAATATTTGCGTTCGTTGCAGTAAACAAATGGCTACATTGGTGGACGATTCTACAACAATTTCAGTCACAACGCAACGTCTTCGGGTTTTAGGGCTTATATATTCTGAGACTTAAAGGGTAAGATATAAAAAAAAGAGTAAGTGCTCGGCGTACATCATAGCAAGAGTAGAACATGTTCAACTCGCTGGCGGCGTTTCGCCGACTGTCGACCAATGATCGCAAGACCTCATTGGTCGAATGGGTCGTGTGTCTAATCAGCCGCGTCCGGCCTGACCTAATCGCAGACAATCGCAGGCAATTTAGTAGCAGACAATTGCAAGCGGTCTACGCTTCGTTGTTCGCTAGGCTTAAAAGCCACTTTGGAAACTCAATTGTATGATAGACATTTCATGCAATATCGTTTCCGTCTAAATCAGTGACTTAGCCAATACAAACTCACCACAAGCACTTCGCAATTTTTACAATTGTGTAAATAAATTTTAAAATATACAGTTTTAAGTTAGATAGGAGTGCCATGCAGCACGCCAAGTAAGAGCTCTAGCCAATGCTAAAACACACGCTGGTCAGCTGATTACTATCCAATACATGGAATCAGGAACGACTAGCAGTTCAATACACAGATCATAGATAGCGAAGAAACCTTGCCCCGACGTCCTAAAATGGTCCCTCGGCCTCGGCTGTATGGTTGACATCTCTGCTTTAATACTACGTCGATACTTCGTTCACGAGTTCGAGTGCGCCTGTCGACAAACCTGTATACGAGTGAGTGTCACCATGTGGTTCCGATAATCGCGCGGGTGTTTTTTTTAACGAGGACTCCTCCCTGCTTGCCATCGTTTTGAAGCAAGGAACAGTGTGAAATGGACAATCTGACGCCAAATAAGTTAAATATCCTTAAGTACGCCGTTAAACCCCAATAAATAAAACTGACCAAGTTTCAGTCACAAACAGTCACTTTCAGCTGCAATTGTTGGTTGTATATAGAGCACTTGTCTATACTGTTGAAACAAATCATACGTAAGCCTATCGTTGGTTAACTGCAATGAAAACATCAATTCAAACACTTTTCATTTGTTAACAGTTTTATATCTAACTCCCTGTCGGGCTTCAGACGTGCATTTTTTATAAGTTAATGATGAAGTTATTTGTGATTCTTTAAAATAAAGCGTGTGAGGTGTAATCTTTGATGCTAGATTCTGGCCCACAAATCGGATTAAATCATAAAAGTCATTAGATATCTCAACACAACCATTTGTCTGCGTATCTTAAAAGTATCACTAAGTTAATAACTTTCTGTCGATTTAATAATTCGTTGGTAGATTTCAAGGTTCTTAAAATAACACTATTTACATAAATAAAGTATTTTAGGATACTATACTATCACAGTTCTATTTTAGGTATGCTTTGGTCTTTTTCTATATTCACGATGCCATAATCCAATCTGACAAAGGCAGAAATGATATTTGACACGTGAACAAATCCTACACAAATGTATTTGTACACTGCTTAGCTTGGTAAATTGGGAAAGCTGCAAAAAGTAACATAATAAATCGAAGACATGTAAACACACGTATGCAAATTTAAATAATTACTATTTTCCAGTTACAGAAAAGGGATAAATAAGTAATTGCATAAAAATGCACATCGAAAAGATCGTTATATAAAATATTGTTAAACCTCATGTGAAATTATTTTGCTCTATGATTTGTCACTATTTATGAATAAGAATGTCAATAATATCAAATAATATCGAATGTCGAATTTAATGGAAGTTCTACCCTATTCGAATGTTGAATATCGTGCTTCCCGACATTCAAATTTCGAAATCTTTGCTCCCTGAAATTTAAAATGCTGATGCTGTTGGACAATCAATTTCAAGTTGTTGCAGAATAGTGAAGATCGCATAAATATGAAATATATAAAATATATATAATAGCCCCAAAATTGCGAAAAATAAATTAAATTTCAAGCTTTATTTATTGGTGTTGTTATAATTTATTTCAGAGTTTTAAAATGGCTGAGATGTCATCTCCGGCCATGTAGAAATGAAGTGCTTCCAGTGGACTATAGGCAGCCCCTGGACCCTCGCCTAGGTCCGCTTAAGATCCACACATTGGGGGTGTCTGGCGGGCCCTTTGCAGCAGAAAATTTGTCTGGCATGGCCAATTTCATGTTCTTTGATCGATGGCAATTTTTGGCCTCCATTGTAGGTCTAGAACTGCCTCCCATTGACCACGTGTTACTGTACGGAGTATGCCTTTAACCTGGGATATAGTATACTATATCCCAGCTTTAACACTATACCCACAGCCATAGTGTTAATACAAGCTGTCGGATTCTTTTGTTGGAAGAGAACACGGTTTAATTTATAGAATGCACATAAAGACGGGTTTACATCTTGTATTGTTAGTTTGAAAAAGTCCACAGACTATACTGGACGAAAGCTTAATGCTGAAGTCCGGTATATTCAGCTTCTGTCCAAATGAAGACCCAATAATATTTTTAAAAACCTATAGTACATTGGACAAAGTTGTGCGAATAAAAACAGTGCATTTTTTTTCTCAGAATTAATTTCTGTAAGATTAGAATTTTTTTTTATCTGGTAGACTAACCGTTAGACCAAATCCAAATTCGTAAAAATGCTATATAGACCAAAAAAATCGTAGATGGCATGAGTGCACACAGAAAAAAATTCACGTATATCTTACATGACGGATAGGCCATATTCTGAGTCTCATTGTTGCCCGATTACTAGTTATTGTGATTATTATATTATATTGTTTTTACTTTTTGCGATGAAATAAATCTAAGCGAACGAAATCGTAGACGAAACTGGACTAATTAAATTCAAATCTTAGACGAAATTAGAATACACCGTCAAAAGAAGTAAGTAATGTCTCTAATGCTAGATTAATGTGAAATACACAAATGTCTGGAAAGTCCAATGTATAACTAAACAAAACAAAATAGAGACCCTGTAATTATCCCAATAATCGCCAACTCCTTGTCTATGGCCAATAAACTCACTGGAAAAATAAACTAAAAGTCCAAACTGAAGTATAATTATAACTTAGAATTATCACTATCATAAACTTTAAATGTTAAAGTTTCTATTAAAGGGTTTAAAACACTGCTGACCATGCTGCCTAAAGACGTCTGGCAAGACCTCTGAACAGATATAAAAGCTAGCATTTTGTGGAGTAGATTGGCCTGAAAAGTATGGCATACCAACGTGGGAAAAAAGCAAGATTGGCTAATTGTACTCTACCAAAAACACTTTTTGTTCAAAGTAACAACAACAACAACAAAAATTAAATAAAGACATATTTGTAAACATTTTACAAGAAATACTGCCTTTATATAAAGCGAGGACCAACCTACCTAACTTACACGAAGCCGAGGAATGGAGAAGTCTTTATATAGGCCAAAATTGATAGTGGGTTTATAGTTTCAGAAAACCTTGCAAGACAAAAAAACGGAATCAGTTAAAGTCCTCACGTGAATCTTGAACAGGTTATGTGAATCTATGATCGAAAAATAATCCTGAAAAATATAAAATTCTTGGATTGTAACAAAAACATTTTGGATCGATAACAAATTTGTGGACCCTAAAAAGGCCTTGTTACCAATATAAATGTAGATTTTGGTCAAAACAAAAAAATCTTAAAAAGTTATTCTGTACGTACGTAAATCGACGTCCTGTACAGATTTAATATTTCTTTTACAATGTTTTTTAAAAAGGGCGTTTCTGTGAGTTAACTTTAAATGTTTTTGAATTTTTAGAGTAATCGATTGAAGTAGTATATCAATACTGGGCGTTGTTTATCGGGGTAGTTTTTGCAGTTGTTTATCGGAGTGGTTAATGGGAGTTGTTTATCGGGGTACATTATGGACGTTGTTTTTCGGGAAGATTATGGGAGTTGTTTATCGGGTTGTTTTATGGACGTTGTTTTTCGGGGAGATTATGGCAGTTGTTTATCGGGATATATTATGGACGTTGTTTTTAGGGAAGATTATTGGAGTTGTTTATCGGGTTGTTTTATGGACATTGTTTTTCGGGAAGATTATGGCAGTTGTTTATCGGGGGTATATTATGGACATAGTTTATCGAGGTAGATTATGGCAGTTGTTTACCAGAATAGTTTTTTGGGAGTAATTGTGGAATTCATACTGTGGAGCTATTACTGGAATATTACTGCAGAATTACTGTAGCACATTCATGTTATTGTTATGTCCATAGTAATCTACAACTGAGATAATACCTAATACTAACCACGACAAATCTAACGTGTGGGTCCCTTCGGTGAGACTGTTACGCACGTTATGGTTCGTGTATATGTAACATACATTGGATGTATGTTTATCCATAAACTTTCTAGTTGGTAGTTTTATGATTATTGCTGTAATTCTTTTACACTCAATTATTTCAAATTTCCAACATTAACATTAGCCTCATTCTTCTATCATGGGGATTGTATCGGAACTACGATAACGGCCACCGATCACCAAAACTATAAAAGCGATACTCCGGGCTGCAATAAAATGCATATAGGTAAAACGAGCATAATTCTTGTGTTCAATTATGCTCTCTAATTTTCTAATCGAGTTATATCCATTTTATAATTGGATCTTAAACAGTAGGTTAGGCATAAACTACAGTCAAATTTATCCACGCGGCCATGTCTAGGTACTGTTATCACTACACAGAAGAGCTCCACAAATACTGACCAATCAACTATTTTTTATTTTTAAAATGGGTGCCTACGTCACGAGACCTGTAGAGTCGACTGATTAAACTTTTGACAGTTCACACATGTTATAAACCCGTAACACACAAGAGTGTTAGTCGCTTGACGTCATGGATAACTTGATTGACTGAGTAAAACAGAAAAAACCAACAACATAGACTATATTTCCATGTGTTGTATACCTGATAGATTAATCGTATTGTATACATTGTTTAAGTGAATTCCCCCAAACGAGGAACTCAACTAATACAATTATCTACGTTATGTTAACAGATGATGTTGAAGAAGTGATTTTACCAGCCAATCGACAGTTCGATGAATCTGGTTTTGTGGGTTCAAAGAGATGGAAACTTGTCGCTAAACCAGGTAAATATAAGCACTGTTCTTAAGTGTTGAAAATATTTGTCAATACCAATTTATTCGTTGCCACAAATATACTATAGCAAAACACCAAAACAAACAACTGGAAATAATCGTTTACTTGACACTGTGAGAACTGTATATCTGGCAAACGATCGCTAACGCGAGACTGAGTACTGCAAATATGACAAACGAACGCTTACGCGACACTGAGTACTGTGAATCTGGCAAACGGTCGCTAACGTGGCACTGAATAATGTGAATCTGACAAACGATTGCTAACGTGATACTGTGAGTACTGTGAATCTGACGAACGATCGCTAACGTGACACTGTTAGTACTGTGAATCTGACGAACAATCGCTAACGCGACACTGTTAGTACTGTGAATCTGACGAACGATCGCTAACGTGACACTGAGTACTGTGAATCTGAAAAACGATCGCTAACGTGGCATTGCAAGTACTGTGAATCTGAGGAAGGATCGTTTACGTGATACTGTGAGTAGCCTACTGTGAATCTGACAAACGATCGTTACGCGACACTGTGAATCTGACGAACGATCTCTAAAGTGACACTGTGAGTACTGTGAATATGATAAACGATCGCTTACGCGACACTGTGAGTACTGTGAATCTGACGAAAGATCGCTTACGCGACATTGTGAGTGCTGTGAATGTGAAGAACGATCGCTAACGTGACACTGAGTACTGTGATTCTGACGAACGATCGCTAACGCGACACTGTGATTACTGTGAATTTGACGAACGATCGCTAACGTGACGCTGTGAGTACTGTGAATCTGAAAAATGGTCGGTTACATGGCACTGTGAGTACTGTGCATCTGACGAACGATCGCTTACATGACACTGTGAGTACAGTGAATGTAGAGCACGATCGTTAACCTGACACTGTGAGTAGTTTGAATCTGAAGAGCGATCGCTACCGTGACACTGAGAGTACTGTGAAGGTGAAGCACGATCGCTTACATGACACTGTGAGCACTGTGCATCTGTGCATCTATGTGCCCTTGTATGTAGTATAAATGAATACCATGTCACTGGATGATGTGTCCTTGTATGTAGTATAAATGAATACCATGTCACTGGATGATGTGCCCTTGTATGTAGTATAAATGAATGCCATGTCACTGGATGATGTGCCCTTGTGTGTAGTATAAATGAATGCCATGTCACTGGGGGATAGACTGATATTACGGGTAGATTTATTTTCTCTTCCTTTTGGAAAAGTCACTTTACTGTATTCCACTCAGTCAGCAATTCCAATCTGTGTTTAAAACAAAATCGTCTGTACTCCACACCATCCCGCCGTGTGAAGCCGGTCCTGCGACCGTGGTTTAGTGGTTAGCGGGTCGGACTGCTGATCCTCCGTCAAGTCACGTTTCACAGGATTGATTCCTTGGGTCAACCATATAAGCGATTCACACTGGGCGGCTCGGGCAATAGATTTCTTACGAGATTTCCGCCCCGTTTTCTCAGTTAAAAATAGACAACCTGGCGTCATTTATGCGAAAAACTCTTGAGTACGACGTTAAACCACAAATAAGTTAATAACAGACTGCACTTGTTCCAAGCAAATGGGTATTATGTCATCACTATTTCAGAGGAATTTGTGGCGGTGCACATTACATATCTAGATGCACTCGGCTGTGACGATGTATTCATGGAGATACTGGACCTTGATGGTACATCCCTGTTAAAAACATCTAAATCCGGTGTATATTTTCAACAGGTAAATATGAGTTCAATGCAAATATTTTTTTTATTTGTTTCACAACGGTTTAATATCAGTTGTATGAGGTTTTTTTAAAATCCACCGCGCTTATTATGTAACTCGCTTATCGAAAATCTTTGTAAAACATTTTTAAATTCATTTTATTAGTATTTCATAACATCAGTAATTTGTCATTTCATGAGACAATCGATACAATTCAAAACTATTTATTCCATACATGTACGTTGGAGTTTTCAGCAGAAGATCTATGGTTAAATCAATCTTAACGGGCACAGATTTGAGACAGCATAGCTATAATCTATGGAAATTGAAACATAAACGAAAGCTCATGCCCAGTATATAATATAATAACTCGGTTAGTATTATGTAATGGTGTAGCAAATGATACTCATACGTGTACCTTTACTCATTTATAGTTGAGAAGAATTGTCAGGATCCGGGTAAACTCCTTGAAATAAGTTTGTTAATGGGTCTTAATCTCGAGTTGTCATGAATAGCCAACAAAGATATTGAGAAAAGCTTATGCACGGGATAAAATAAGCTATCTGAGCTTTATTCCCGCTGATGTATGCTTTCATATATTAGTGAATAAAATATCTAATATAATCTTATCTAATCTAATATAAATAGAATAACAGCTACGACCCATGGCGTTATAAATAAATTATTTATTTCCATCCAGTTATTGAAAAGATACGTGGCATATATCACACGTGTAGTTGTATCATACGAACATCGTCTGTGCAGATGAAATGCGACCTCAGCGCTTCCTTAGTATTCTTATTTAAGAAATTAAACGAACAAAACCTAACAAAAACAGCAATATTAATATCTAGAACTTAACATTTCAAATAAGTTTACTAACCGTTATGATTTATTGTTATTTAAATACAGCCATTTTACAGCGCACACGACAAGCTGATCCTACATTACCACAGCGGATGGAGGTGTGCATTCACACAGGTGCAATTCTCTGCTTATGGAGAATGTAAGTACAATTATTCTTGTTCCATTCCTTTAAATGTAATAACTTAAAGCCTTTAAACCAGTATGAATACTGTTACACGGAGCAGCTATAGTCTCGCAAACAGGGATCAAGTTTACTGTGACACGGAGCAGCTATAGTCTCTCAAACAGGGATCCACTTTACTGTGACACGGCGCATCAAATAGTTTGACAAGACAGGGATTGGGTACAAATATGGGAGTTAACAAAATGGTGACTAGATATAACCTGCAAACAGAGAATATGTGGGGTTTCTTTTTTATTATTGACCCATGTGGCGGATTGCGAGCTCGAGGGATGCAGGGATCCATACATGTCGTCACTCTCAACAAAGAATATCATGACAAGACAAGCGCGTCACACAAAACATTTTAAATATGTCATTGCATTTTGTCCACACTTGTTTCCACATACCTTCTGTTTTCAGACGTAGGGTCTAACGCGACCCTATATAAACCATTGCTACGTTGTTGTTGATCGCCACAGTTTTTTAAAGCATATATTCTTTTCCCCGCTACAGCCAGTGTTTTGAATACGATTAATCCTGTGTGCCACGCGTATCGATAGGCGATAGTGGCTGCCAATATTAACAAGTAATCCCTTGTGCCACATGAATAGATGATAACGGCTTCCCGCTTCTCTACTGTCATCCACAGCTTCGTGGCTTCGGCAGAACATTCAACTGATCTCATTGAGCAACGAAATGTTGCGGGGTACAAATGGACAGAATGACGATAAAATCCAAATGTTGAAGAAGGATGAGATGGTTTATCCAGCTAGACAAATTTTCCAGAGACAATGAGCACAATGCGAAAAATAAAGAAGAAACCCTGAAAAAACAGAATTATGACAATGGATTAGATAATAACAAAGGAGAAATAGAATTATGAAATGCATATCTAATGTTTATTATATTTTGATTTTACAAAACAAGAGTACAATCACTAAGTGTATTGATAATTAATGGATACAACCTAATAAAATGTATTCTAAGGTTGATGACATATTCCGCATAGTAAGGAAATATACTCTCCCAAAAAAGAAACGCAACATCACAAGCAAAATTTAAAACATGAATTCTTCCAAAAATTTGCGTGACTGAGACATGACAACATGATCATGTTATAATGTAAATGTCCGATAGTTGAATTAAAGCACCTGATAGTGGCTGTTGATATGTGACACGTGACTGCTGGGCCAGCCTTTGTGTAACGCGGCACGAAGAAGGCGTAGGGAAAAACTTAGAGCATTTGCACGTGCGAATCATGCCTAAATATTAAGCGAGTTTAATGGGTATAAAAGACGTTCAATTGAATCAGTCGTTAAATTGTTTCTCCAACCTGCTATGATATGGTAAGACTAGACGCCGCTACCCGGAACGTCGTCATTGGTCGTCTGCTGGCCGATGAATCACAGAATGCAGTCGCTAGACTTTATCATGTCCACCGGAGCACGATTTCCGGGCTCTTCCAACTGTACCAGCAATCCGGTTCAACAGCTGACCGTCAACGTTCTGGTCGACGTAGGGTCAAAACAGTAGCCCAAGATCACCACATCCGGTTACTTCAAATAAGAAACCGGACCGTAACAGCTACAGAAACCGCATCAAATGTCCCAGGTCTCCAGAAAATATTCGCACAGTCAGAAACCGTCCCCATCAAAATGGCTAAAGCGCCAGACGTCCTTACTTTGGCGTAGTACTGAGACAACAGCATCGACGTGCAAGGGTCCGATGGTGCAACAGATTA
>JAVFBX010027308.1:0-17988 GCA_034783855.1 Mopalia kennerleyi | reverse complement strand
TCACAAAACAAGAAGTGGTTATCCAGAAAGTGTATAATTATGTTACCCCACTTCTAAATGTCGTTCAAAACTTATAACATAAACTCAATTTATGTTATGTCAAGTTGTAAAATGATACATAAATGTACATTAATGTGTAACTAATGACAACATTTTCTTTCATCTCAGGCGAAGCATGCACTTGTGCAGTGTATACAGCCGAATTATCTGTGGGGATAGAAATGAATAAAATCACTTTCCCAGTTGGGTTGGTACCTTTTGACATGGATGGAGCTTTAAACACACAACATTCAGTTGAATTAAGCAGTATTAAGTACATATAGCAGATTTGTAATCTGTATAAACAGCGCCTTGCAATATTGATCAGTGCACTATAATATATACTTTCATGTTACAAATTTGTCAAATACTTACGTAGTCGTTTTCCGTACAATGTTTATCTCAACGGCTTTATAAGCAAGTAGACTGTAAATTTTATTTCACACCAGGATCTGCAAAAAATGGAATATAGCTTGATAATAGCTAGACATATGACTCTTACATTGGGTAAAGGACTCATTTGCGTCAATTTAAAGCAATATGGATGTTCAATGCAAATACCTTTATTTTTTAGTTGGTTTGTTTACGTCATACTAAGGATTTCTTTTCACAAAAGACACCATTCGAGATGAATCAGTTTGTTTGATTGGGTTTTAACGTGGTACTCAAGGGTATTTCACTTCCCAGTCCGGCTGCACGTGCTTTCGAACTAAATAATAAATGCAGGTAATGTACGAATTGGTGTTGTTTAATGTGAGTTCTGATGCCCGCCGTGTTGGGTATATGATTGACGTTAAAATTTGTTGACCTGTAAGAACGAAGTTTCATGATGTACGGTTTATTTTACATATGTGTTCTCGGTTGTGTCCAAATTTTGAGACCGTACGTGGATTGGCTGTTAAGTAATTGCATTTTTGCGGACGGGTACATGCTGATCAACATGGAAAATTGAAAATGGCGACCCATGACGAGGTTTCCTCCCAGTTTACCACCATAGTAGGGCAAGGAACAGTGTAAAGTGGACAATCCGTCGTCATATAAGTGAAATACCCTTGAATACGACGTTAAACCCCAATCAAACAAACAAACACTATGGACAGAAGATATCATCTTTTGGCCATCGACGTGTTTACGTGATACTGGATGTTTTAACTGTTAAAATAGAGATCACAAGAAAAGGTCCTGTCTTATTTTACTAAAAAAAATTAAGGTAAAATTGTGATTCAGACTGTCTAATAATCCTGAAAAAAACGGCAAATAAGTTTTCTTTATTACGGAAGAGAATAGAGTACGTCCATGCAAATTTGAGGAAGCTTGTCTCTAGTAGTCCTACTGATGACATAGAAATAGCTGGTTTTACTATCGGTAGTATTTTAGACACAGTGGTCGAGGTTTCTTTGACACCAACTAGGCTATATCAGTCAGTGGAAAAAGTGTTGTTGGTCAATAAGAATAGGTAGTTAACTACGTTATGGTTGCTAGCGATTTAGAAGTTCCAGTTGTGAGGTTTTTGAAAGCTCCTGTAACACCGTTTGTTCATACCGTGCTTGGATTTTAATTGGAGAGGACTATAGTTTGGGAAATTATTAACTGGGTGCCAGAAGGAAACGGTTTACAGTAATATTGGGCAGTTCAGTAGTATTGTTGTCAACTCTTTCGCCAGAACCCAGTGGTGCAGTGTACGTAGGCTTACATTATGTGATATTAATGTTAAGGTTATCTTGACAAATTTAGCGCCATCTGGCGCAGTTTTACCAGCGTCACGATGCAGTTTTCAAAAAAGGACCGTATGATTTGGGAAGTTTCGTTGTTGTCCATATAAAATAGTTTTATTGTACAACAAACCTTATCAATTTGCCATACCGTACTGTGGCTCCAAATTGAATGGAGGGGAAAGAATTCAGTTACAAAAACTGTTGGACAAAGGCATAATTCAAATATGTTCTAGTCCATATGCCAGTAGTGTTGTGTTGTTGCGTAAACACAATGGTTCGTTAAGAGTTTGCTTGGACTATAGGCGTTTAAATGCAAAAAATATATTGCCGCTCTCTCCTATTGAGGCATTTGCGGCATTGAATGGGTCAAGTCCGGTTTTATCACTAGGTTTGATGCACGGATATTTACAAGTTCTGACGGACCCAGAGTTCATAAATAAACGTGTTTTGGGATGATGCTATGGTGTTCATAAAAATTTAGCGTATGCCGCAGGGTTTGAACATTAGACCTAGCACCTTTTAAATGGCGTAAAACTCATTTTTGACGATTTATACCTAAAAGAAATTATCACGTATTACGACGATGTGTTGATATTTTCGTATTTGTTTTAGAGCATTTAGAGCGGTTTGAAAATGTTCCACAGAGACTGATAGGGAATGGATTGAAATTAAATGGTCAGAAATGTCATCTGTTTCAAGATAGATTGCTGCAGATGGCATATTTATCAGTCATAATGGGGTGTCAGTTAATCTGGCTAAGCTGGACTGTATTTAAAAATTAGCCGACTATTAAGAATACGAATGAACTCCGGTCATTTTTTTTTTGGCTAAGCTTCTTATCACAGGAGATGGGGGTGGTTTAGCTAGTATTGCGGCAGTATATATAGCACAAGTTAATTTCTCGGTATAGTGCGCCGACAAAAATACTGAAAGGTAACCTTGGTAAACATGAATGACCTGATGAAGCAGAGGTAGCCATGAATACTTTAAAAGACAAGTTGTCGTCCGCACCAGTTTTGGTATATCCACGATTTAATATAGATTTTGTGTTGGGGGTAGACGCTTCCTTTAGGTCTTGGGACATGTTTGAGTCAGTACAACGATGAGGGTAAATTGCCTCTTACAGTTTTTGCTAGCAGATAATTGAGAGGAGCTGGATGTAATGTGTCCCCCTACCCTAGTGTGAAGGTTGTTATTGGCTGTAAAATAGGTTGTAACTGATAGATTCAGGGACAATTTATTGGGGTCACGTTAGTTAGTACTTACCGATCACAACACGTCGGCGCCTTTACAAACCACCGAATCAGGTGAATGTAAGCAGCGTTGGGTTGCTCAGTTAGCAGCATTTATCTGTAGATTAGATGTTGTAGAGGTAGATCAGATAGATGTGCTGATGCTTTAAGCAGACACCCTAACCACATGTCAGAGATTGAAGTAGAAACTCAAATTCGCACTGCCTTGTTAAACTGTTTTTATTCCGATTGAAATCAGTGAGTGTAGTCTCTTCCCATGAGACGGAATCACTTCCAACCATATTGCCTTCGTTTTCTCAACAAGAGCTTCGTAATTTCCAACGACAGGATGGTGTGCTCGAGCGTTTGTGTGGAGTTGTGTGGTTGGTGGCCTGGTCAAGATCATGAGTATTTGAAAACTCCCGTGGATCAATTATGACAAAGGTCTAATGATGAGTGAAATACAGAATGTGTTCAGCCACAAGCTTACATGATAAAACGTTTATGAGCAGTAACATATTCTAGTAAAATAGTTTCAGCAGGTTACAAAAAATTACGTCATGACGAAAATGTGTCATTGGAAATTTTACTAAGGAAACTTGGTAAGAGTACATACATTACAGTATCACTTTATTAACAAATCTCATGTGATTGTGGAGAAAAGTGGTGAACAATATGTATATCTGATAAGGTCGTCGTTAGGTGGAGAACATAAGTGGGTTAACAGAAAAATGGTAAAAGTGGATCCTAGCGGCGATCTAGAATCTCCTGAACCAGAATTTCTTCCTAGTTTTGAATAGTCAAAAGATTAGACAGATTCTTCTGAGGAGGAACTTGGACCAGTCATTGATTTTGACAATGAAAATCGACCCATACATTGGCAGGAAAATGGCAATTTACGCAGATTTATTAAGGCTACTCGTGGGTAGAATTCTAATTCGTATAGATGTCCAAAGTCTGTTAGTTTCGATAATAGTGCATAGTTTTTAAATAGCACTTTTATAACTACATGTAGGTTGGTGTGCAAGGTGTTGTACAACTCGAGGACGCTTGGTTGTAAACAGGGAAATATGTCGTGGGACAGTTTTTTTTACCGAAAATAGATTATGGTAATTTAGTTGTGCCCCTTGAATTGATAATTTTACTCAAACCTGCTAAATTTGATCATTGTAACAAAAACATATGTATGAAAAGACCAGAATTTTGGTTTGATGTATGTTGGTTCGACATAGACAAGTGCTTCACTGAATCTCGGGGTTTTAATCAGTTCGCTGTGTAAATAGAAATCGTGTGATAACAGAAGGCTCTATCGTCCTTTAGGTAATAGAACCCATACCACGACATAAATTTATTTGTCAAAGGTTGATTTGTTTTGTACTGTAACGGAGAGTATAAAAGTCTTCTTTATTTTCCTATTTATAGCGGAAAGAAGTTCCGTCAAGTGGGCGGGACTAATTTATTTTTTGTTTATTGCAGTATAAACGCAATAATCTAGCCAACCAGAAAACAGGATTCCGTGTAAACACCACTTAAATTTAACTATTGCTTTTTATACATGAAAAATTCAATATGTATCTCGTTTCTTCTGCCAATACATACGCAAATAGTCTCTTAATTGGATCGCCATTTTTCTATTTTTTTAATCAAGGCACACAGAAACATCGAATAGACTAATTGATTTGATATAACCAATATAGTTAACGATGTGTTAGGCACACACTAGTAGTTTTGGCAATGGGAGTTCTTGACCAATTTAACGAGGGTTTCAACAGATTATGTGTTATGACCAACTGAACGAAAAGCCACAGTGTTACGATTGTTTTTGTCTTTGGTACTGAATTGACAAGTAGATTTTAGTTGCAAAGAAGTCGGCAGGTTTAATGGTATATTCAATTTGAGAATACTTGGACGGAGAGAGTAGACTACTGGAATAAGACAATACAATTATGTTAAAAAATACGTATTGCTTATGGACAAATCTTAAAACCAAACGTAAAAATTAGACAATCACCTATGGACACGATATAATTCAACTCGTTTTAAAACATTCAATACTATTCCCGGAGGCTCAAAGTCATTTCTCGAAGCCTGATAATAAATACAGTTAGATTACCGGCATATTACAAAATGCAGCAAGCAGTGGCGGATTTACGGAGGAGGGGAGTGGTGGGCAGGTGCTTGCAAAACAAAAAGAAAGGGAGAGCGGAAGGGGAGAGAAAGAGAGGATCAAAAAGAAGAAAGCCATCTTTAGTGTATAATTCAAGTGAATCAGTGTAGTATATTTCAGTTCAGTGACTTGTACTGCAGTCTATGTTTAGTTTAGTTTGTAATGCTTACTTTTAACAGCAGTTATAATTTTTAAATATTTTCTTCTTTGATAAAAGAAAACAAGCCAAGGACAGTGAAGGACTCTTACATACATTAAGTTTAAAGTGAAGTAAACCCTACTAAAGTCGTATTATATCAGTTTCTTACTGTTTGTATTCTCGTGAACCACTGTTCAAAAACTGCTTCTAAAGCTCCACGAAATTCTACGTGCAGATTGGTACACAAGTATACAGCAATTTTTCTCTCTTCTTTTATTCAATATAATTAAATGATCATGTCTACAGATACGATTTATTGAAATGTTGCCATTTGCTATTACCAAACCTTTAAAGTGTATTATATACTTCAGGCTGTTCTACAAAAATAAATTGGTGTCTCTTGAATTCTCATGACTCCTTGGGTTTTTTTTTGGTTTTTTTGCACAAAAAAATAAATAATGTATAGACCCAGTGTGTATACATGTATATGTAAACTTAAACTCGTTTGGATGTCGATAAGTTGAACATACAAGAAAAGTGGTTTTAAATAATGATTAAATTCCAGTTTGT
Organism: Mopalia kennerleyi; assembly: GCA_034783855.1. Lineage (NCBI taxonomy): Eukaryota > Metazoa > Mollusca > Polyplacophora > Chitonida > Mopaliidae > Mopalia > Mopalia kennerleyi. Next base: position 12,126 of record JAVFBX010027308.1, on the reverse strand, counting down.
ACCCACTAAGGACGGTGTACCATAAAAATCATGTTCATAATGTGACCAGTTCCACCGGGAATGCTACGGAAATGTAAGAGAATAAACAGGGTAAGTTACAAATTGATGACAGCATGTCAATAGGGCGTATGCTCTCCGTGAGCGTTCACAACTGCGACGCATTGTCTCCTCATTGATTGACTGATGCGTCTGAACACAGATTGAGGGATGCGTAGACATAATTGAACCAACATGGCACCAAGTTCCTGCAAATTCTGTGGAGGGTTCCTTACTTGGCGGAGTCTTCTACTCAACACATCCCATACATGTTCTGTGGGATTATGGTCGGGAGACCTTGAGGGCCACTCCATTACATTGATGCCAGCATTCCAAAGAAAATGCCGCGTTAAATTGGCCGTATGAAGTCTGGCATTATCGTGTTGGAATGTCAGTTCTGGGCCATAAGCTGCCATGAATGGCAAAAGCTCTGGAATGGGCACTTCATCTCTGTATCCTGCAGCAGTTAGGTTTCCTTGAACGACCATCAGTCGGGAACACGCAGGACCATTAAAGGCAACTAAACCACAACATTACCGCCCCACCCAAACGGTCCACTTCCTGCACACATTACTGGGCGTTCCGTTCACCGCGTCGTTTTCTTAAAAACTCTAACTCTCCTATCAGCCAAGTGCAAAGTGAATCTGGATTTGTCACTTCTCAGATGTCGTTGTGCCCAGAGAAGCCATTGACGTCGGTGTTACTGAGTTAAAATTGGTCCGGGATATTGCCGGCGTGCACGGAGACGAGCAGTGCGCAGGCGGTTACGTCTGGTTTGGGCAGTCAGACGACCTCTAAACAATTCATTCATAGTGGACGTTCCAGGGATAAATCGATTACGCAAATGACGTAAGACGATTTGTCGGTCTTCTGCATGTGTCGTCACACGTGGTCTACCCGAACGAGGTCGGTCTGCTTAGGTGCCAGTTTGTAGGAAGCGTGTCCGAATATCATGGATAGTCCGTCGGCTACATCCCATAACTCTTGCAACGTCAGTGACTGACGTTCTTGTATTCAGCATGCCAATGGGACGTTCGCGTTGAATGTTTGACAGTCGTGGCATTGCAATTCAATGGATAATTAGTGTAAGAACTTGTTTTCCCGAGATGTCACTCAACTGTGCTAACGTGGGTTCAATTGCACGTGTCTCATAAGGTCAAGTGACTAGGAACACAAGGAAACATGTTTTATCCTTGATGTATACTCGCACGAACTGCATGCTTGTGCACGTCGGAGTTGTGTCATGATGTCTTTGACAACGCATTTACCTCTAATAATAATATTAATATCTCCTTTTCAAGAAAATATTTAGAAATTTATTAGCCCCGCTAAGGTCGCGAGACGAGAATGGAGAAATTTAGTTTTGAGAAATCTTGCTCTTGTCGTGTCGTTATCTTGGCTAGGGCTTGATTTGTAAGGTCGTGTCTCCGAGTAACCGGTACCTAAAGAACCAACACATAGTGAGGGAACACAAATTTAATTCAAGGTCATATAGAGGAACAAAGATGTAAGAAAATGTAAGGCAGTGGGACGGTGACCCGAACAAAACAGAAACACATATAAGTTGTCAGTCAATAACATGTGTTGCAATAAATTAAAAAAACAAAAAGTATACATTAAAGTCACATGGAAGTCACCATCATCTACATGTAAATGTAGTTTCAACGGAAGTACATCACGATTACGTCACCAATAATTATGAGAAAGGTTATCAATTAGAATAGTCGAAACAATAACAAATTGTTTATGCATTACGTAAACGACCAGTTCGTTCATTGACTGCGTAGTAGTCGAATAGATTTGTAGAAATAGATTTGTTAAAATTGGGATGAACAAATATTGAAATATGTTTGTCCGAACTGGAAAATTATGTTTCATATAGTAAACAAAGATTTAAATTGGTTTAACCTAATCGAAAAAAATATTTAGGACAGTAAATAAATAATTATGTTGGTTTGGCCTACCATCATGTGTAACATGGAACCAACTTAATAATCTCGTTTGGCCTTATTGACACTAAAGGGCTGATATACTTGGTGTGACCTTACCAAAATAACATGCGGTATAAATCTATAAATGTACTCTCATTGTGTTGTAAATAACAAAACAGCTAAACACGTAATCATAAACTTACTAACTATGGTATATGCCAACGTATTTGGCCTACTATTGGGCCAATCTAATTAACATCAGATCTCAAAAACGCTGTCCGTGTTTTGTTTGTCGCTTTATTGAGATTTAACGCAATCGCTCCGCTATTACTGTTCAATTAGGTTCACGAAAGGTCACAGTTCTAGTTGTCCAATAAAAACACAGTTAACACATGGCCATGGAAAACACAAAATTCAGCCAAAAAAGCAGAAGTTGTCTGATTTTCTTCTGTGTTGATGTTGTAAGTCGCATCTTAACAGTAAAAGATGCAATTCCACTCAAAGTTTTTTATTTGAACAGTGTGTGTTGATTGTGCGTGCATTAATCCGTTGCTCATTCATAAATACGCAGTCGGGAAACTTCGGTTTGTCGGCGGAAATCTTCGGCTTTAAAAAACTAGAATTGAGAATTAGCTCTGTCATTGATCATTCACCAATCGACATTGTAGATGAGGTGCTTGCGTTAGATCTCAATATAGTGACAAACAAAACAAGAGGAGAATTTCTAGATCTGATTTTAATTCGACTAACTATTGGGCAGGCATGGACGCTAGATGCTTATCACATCAGATAGATATTCCCCACCCTAGAAGAATCAAGATTATAAATGTGTGAAAATACTATTCTGAAATCTTGTTGCTGTGGTGATACCGGAAATAACGTTGATCTGTTTACAAACAAAAGGCGCATTCGACTGGACGATTTCGTTTAGCACGTAAATAGCTGAGCAGAAGAAAAAAATGTACTTCATGAAAATATGCGAGTCGAATGGATTCTTGCACGTTAATTTATATCTAATATGTCGACGTCCTTGTGTGCTTGTCGGACATTAATTGTCAATAAGCGCATTTAACATGACATTTTCGTAAACACGATGAAGCCGTGTTCTACCATTTTGTTAGACTGGTACATATGTGAAGTTTCGTTGAGTATAGCCATGCCGCCTGAACACGTGAAAATAATTCGTGAAGATTCGTTGTGCACGAAACTCCGCGAATTATTTTCGAACGAGTCGAGCGAAATTCTAACAACACGGCTTCACTGTGTTTAACTTGTCTTTATGCTTTAAGAAATGTATAATGTTTTAACAACAGCGTACAGGCATACATTAGCACAATCATCAGACTGAAATGCAATAACCAATTGGCGACCGGAGAAGGTCCGTGTCCTTCTTGACAAATCATCTTCCAGCTGTTGATTAACAAAACTGAACATATGGAAAAGTCGATTTCGCTTCGCACTTCTAACTTCCGAAACAAACTTAGCAAAGCTGGAAGCAGAAAAAATCAACATCGTTTCCAGCTTTCAAGCTTTTCAGCTTACATTGTAAAAAAAGCTCACCATCTCATCTTTTACCTGTTAACAGTAGATGGACATATGAATAGCTGAGGACATTTGTATTTTACAAACGCTTCCAACTTCCAGCTTGAACTTTTTGACGGCATAATGCTAGGTTCCCACTGTCGTGCGATCCGTTACGAACGAAACGATTGGTCATTCGTAGCTGATCGTGGAACTTCTCTGAAATGTCAGCTTTGGATACGATGTGATACGTTCTGGTACGACTTGGTGCGCTGTTATGCGATATGGTCACGATTGTTTAATTTCAAGTGACACGATCTGTCACGATGTGGCACGATCGTCACGACCAGAGTCCCCGATTTGGGACAATCGAGTACGTGCAGATACGTTCGGACACTTTCAGAGTGTTTCCTGAACTTCTACAGAGTGGACATTACAACCCACAATCACAATTTGTGACAAAGCGTCACAAATCGTGACAGATCGTGGGAAATCCCAGCATATCTAAATAGAGCGTGGTGCTTGTCCAAGGTTGATCCCGATCACCACGATTTTGAAGCACGATTAGATGCGATAGTTCGCGCTTTGTTACGATCCAATACGATCTGATGCGAGGATCACGATTGATAATTAATCATGTTGATCGTAGAAATTTCAACTTTCTAAAACTTTCCTACGATCAACATGATGATCACGACTGACTTAACGATCTGATATGATACGATCACCACGATTAATTAAGACGTCGATTTCAATCGTGCCGCCAATCGTGGTAGTGGAAACGCAGCATATGCAAGGGTCAGTATAACGAGACTTCCACATTACTATCCCTGGCTGTAATTCGAAGGGAAACGTGGCAAAAATGTAATTGGACTATGTTAGAAACAAGTAGCCAATCAAAAAGTCGTGTACACATCAGTCTACAACAAACAAGCGTAGTGCCACTGCCAATTAACAGGTCTGTGATGACGTCATGTCTCGTTAATGGGACTAAGATGGTGCATGTATATTACATATATAACCTACTTGTCATCCTGTGTTTAGACCGCCTCTTTCTAATGCGGGGAACACACGGGCGATTATAATCGCCCGATCGCTGCGATTCTACCAATCGCCGAAGCAATCGCCACGTGTGTTTAGGTCAGAGACAGCGATTGTGATCGCTGAAGCCAGTCGGCTGACCAGTCGCTCGGATCAAACATGTTTGATATTATCGGCCGATTTTTAATCACCAGCGACTGATCGCCCGGTGTTATCGCCCGTGTGTTCATGCAAGCGACTACAGCCGCGCGATTCAATGCTGTTAAACAAATCCAAGTTCAAGTTCTACCACATGACACACAAAATGGCAACTTCCACGAATGAAGTCTGGGCGAAATTATTTTCCAGATACTTCTGTTCTCCAATTTGAGTCTACGTCTTAATCTTCTTTTCATGAGTAAATATATGTCCGTTTTAAACTCGCCATATTGGACAAATCAAGCGACTAATCTGGCTTTTTTTAAGGTAAAAAATACTCCGGATCGCTGGGTCAATCGCCACGTGTGTGCGCTCAAGTCGGTCGACTACTTTCGCTGGCGATTCCGCTGGTGGTCAGATCGCCGGGACCGGGCGATTATTATCGCCCGTGTGTCCCCCGCATAAATGTCGCTGGCAACAAACAAAGACAAGACAAATGTTGTACTTTAGGTTATTTCACTCATATGACGTCTTCCAGCCCAATGCATGAAAGAACCTCGCGAAGCCACAGGCAACAAAAAAAGAACATTACAGACACGCAAATTTAAGTCCATCAGCGAAGCGGTCTGCTTGCCGCCGCTCCTTGGTTCAGAGAGCTCCAGAAAACATCGTCGGACTCACTCATATTATATACCTGATGGTCGGCAGAAGGATTCAAACCCTTGAGCGGTTCATCGATTGTTTGATTGAGGTTTAATGTCTTACTCAAGGGTATTTCACTTATATGACGACGGATTGTCCACTTCACGCTGTTTCCTGCTCCATCACGGTGGAAAACCGGGAGGAAACCTCACAAAAACCACCCCGAGATTGCCGGAGCCACATCGTGTGACTCACTCATATACCTGAGGGTGGACAGACCGACTCGATCCTGTGAACGGTACATGGTAGGCTTTAGGGAGCACACTCACTAACCACTATTATAAGCCACGGCCGCGGTTCATCGAAGTAAGATTAGTAGGCAGGCGAGCTAACCATAAAGCCAGTGGCCAACATAATACTAAATGAATGATCAAGACAGGAGCAAAATGATAAGATGTTTATTTACATGAATAATGAAATAATGTAAGGATAGTTACACTGAGAGCCACACTTCTGTCTCCCACTGAATTGGCCGACATACTTTCACAAGTACATTCAAATTTCATAGGTGTTAAAAAGTCATCGTTTATTGATGTTTAACAATGTGCTCAAGGGCATTTCATCCATAAAGTGAACTTAGTCAACAGGTAAACAATATACAAATTTTGTATATATTGATGCTCTGTTTGTGTGATCAGGGTTTAACATCATACTCAAGGGTATTTCAATTATGTGACAAGGGATTGTTCAATTTACACATCCTTGCTTAATTATGATGGAAAACCAGAGAGGAAATCTAAAAAAAAAACACCCCTGTGCTCTCCGGATCAACATCGTGTGACTCACTCATATATGTGATTGTCAACATGCAGACTCTATCATGTGAACGTTACATGGAAGTAGGATTAGTAAGCGCACTAGTAAGTTAGTAACCACTAAGCTCTGTTTGAAACATAATGCTCCTTCACAACTGATAAGTAAAAAGACTATTCTTGATTGTTTGTTTGAGTCTGGTTTTAACAACGTACTTAAGGTCATTCACTTACACGACGCATGCCAGGCCTTTAAGTGATTGGAACTACCCTCAACACCAATGGCACCAAACAAAGACAAGACTGGACAATCACAGGATGTAATACAAAGACATCACAAACATCTCAAGCTCTGAGAGCACCTGGGCAACCCTCAGCGTGTACACTTTGACATACCGCCTATAGCCAGAGGTCTCTGACAATCAAATCGTTATAAATCATATGTGTCATCTAAATTAAAGATCATCACTCACATACCATGCGATACAGTTTAGGCAAATCAACAAAAACAAATAATTGTATATGACTGAAAATGAATTAACAACATTGTTATAGTAACAGGGGAAGGCAACGTAAGATAAAACGAGCTTGAATATATAGTCCATATATAATCAGCAGTTAGGCGAAACTGTTTTTTACATGTATGGATAGGGTTCCTGGTCCAAGCTAAATTGGTTTTAATACGAATTCATTTTTATATTAATGATAAAAACAATATTATGCAGTGAATTTTGACCAAGATAAATTTGCTTTCCTGAATGTTTGAAAGGATAACCCACTCGATGATTCCCACCTCGTGGTTTATTTCTTTCACAACTCACTCTAGCAATATTTATGGTGTTCAAAAGTCACTGTGTAATATCCTCTATATATTTCATCCAATTCACTGCCTATTGTGGTCAGCTCATAACACTTCCGAAAGATTGATTGATTGACTGATTGATTAATTGATAGGTGCTTCACATCATGTTTTAGGTTATTTCATTAATATTATTTGTTTGATTGGGGTTTAACGTTGTACTCAAGGGTATTTCACTTATATGATGACGGACTGTCCACTTCACAATTGTTCCTTGCCCTATTATGGTGGAAAGTCGAGAGGAAACCTTGTAGAAATCACCCCCGTGATTGCCGGAGCCACATCTTCTGACTCACTCATATACCTGAGAGTCGACAGATGGACTCGATCCCGTGAACGATAGATCGAAGTAGGCGTTAGAAAGCGCACTCGCTAACCACTACGCCACGGCCGCGGGCCTCATTAATACAAAGACAATGTACTGTGAATACATGTAGCCACATCAACACAACAATAAAATGTTTTACTGAGTTGGAAAATTAGTTTTCATCAAGTACTACATGTCATATATCTATATTTAACACTCCATCAGAGTATTTGCCTCATTGATTCACCACAAATATATCTCTGCCATACAAAAATATCATTCCCAATAACTATCTTTACTTATAGAAAAGACCATAAATAATGTAAATGATCATTTTTGTCTCTTGTTTAAAGTGAATAGTAACAGTATTTTAGTTATTTTGGGATGACACTTTCTTAGTTTTTTTTTAAAACTAGAATTTGTTCAAACTAAGAAATTGTTATCTAAAAATAACGAAAAGACCATAAATAATGTAGGCAACCGTAACTGTTTGGGATCACCATTTCCAGGAGATTACCTAATGGCTTATTGATGATCTGTACTCTCTAAGCTGATTATTTATATGGTGGATCAGTGACATCTCTCTGGCAGAGGAACCAGACTCTCTCAGGCTTAAATATCCCTTGAGGATGGTCATGTCTTTTTTCACAAATAGCAATCTATGTCTTCTCGTCAGAGCAAGAATACATCTTCAGTAAATATAATTTTTATATTCACCACTGGTGTGAAGCAACTTTTAAAAAACCCGATCGCAAACTGATTTTATTTCACAATATCTCAACCTGTCAAGAAGTCTCGACTTCCTTTCAAGCTTGGTAGAAACAAGCCACTGCAGAGGGCTGTTATCTCAATCTAAGCTCACAGGTATCTCACTTGAATGATAGTGCTGACAGCATTAAGTCCATCTCCCCGTTAACATATAGATGTTAAATATGCATTTTAAACTAGTGGGTTTAACTGCACCAGATGGTGTCAGGATATGGTTACCAAAAGCAGCCAAGAGGAAGTGTATTGTGACAAAAGCTGCCGAGTTGTCATTGTCTATCTACACATAGGTACTCAATTGTCAGATCATAGATATAAGCTAGCAGCAAAAACAATGTCTCTCTTGATCGCGTTTATACCTGAAATGAAAAGAGGAGATGAATGATTAAACAGATTTTACTGGGATATCTAGAAACTTAAATAACAAGTTTTTACATAACAATTATAAAGATTTGTTTGGTTGATTGGGGTTTAACGTCGTACTCAAAGGTATTTATTTCACTTATATGACGATGGATTGTCCACTTCACAGGGTTCCTTGCCTTATAACGATGGAAAACCGAGAGGAAACCTCGCAAAAACCACCAACTCAATAGCCGGAGCCACAACCTGATGGTCGACGAATGGACTCGATCCTGTGAACGGTAAATTGGTGCAGGATTAGGAAGTGCATGCTTTACCACTAAGCCACAGCAGTAGGATTGGTCAGCTGTTTTGGAGGTTCTTAAGAGTTTTGATTGGATTTAAACTAGGTTACCAAAACATACATTTTTATTGTAAAGAGAAACAATGTGCTTGCCCATAGCCGGATTAGAACTTGGATCTCTGGATAGGCTAGCGATCAGGGACTGAACTACAGAGGTGTCATCAGAACGAATATATAATTTAGTGCTTTTTTTAATGAAAAAATTCACCACAAATGTGTTTTATTGTGTGGGTTATAAATATTTAGCTAGATGGGCAAACGTAAATAGTGCCGGCTCTACTAACCAAAGAACCAAGTTCACCTCTGGATGGAGGTAGGCAAAATATTCTTTCGAGACATCATAATTGTAAATATATTGGCTTTCTGCAGAAGTCTCACATATTCATCAGGCAAAGAAGACAGTGACTCACCCTCTGAGAATTTGTTTTCTAGTTCTGTGTTCCCGATTGCTTTTGCAGCCTGTACCATCTGTCTCAATGTCTCCTCTAGTCGTCTCATACACCGAATTATACTACCTAAAAACAGAAATACTCCTAATTTACTACTTAAAAACAGAAATACACCGAATTATACTACCTAAATCAGAAATACACAGAATTATACTACCTAGAACAGAAATACACCTAATTATACTACCTAAAACAGAAATACACCTTATTTACTAATTTAATACAGAAATACACCGAATTATACTATACTACTTCACTTATATGACGACAGATTGTCCACTTAACATCACACCTTGCTTTATTGCGGTGGAAAACCCGGAGTAAACCTCGTAAAAATCACCTCCGCGATTGCCAGAGCCACATCGTGTCAATCACTCATATACCTGTTGGTCGACAGACGGATTCGATCCCGTAAACGGTAAAATGGAGTAGGATTATAACGCAGACCCTATAGTACAATATGAATATACTTTTCTCTTGTAGTGTATTCCAGATATCAGAGAATAACTCAGGAGAAATAAGTGGACTGGGTTACCTTCAAAGACATCAGTCATTTTACAGATGTTAGAGAAGGTTGATCCACCTGCCCAGGCATTCACCACATCCATCATATGAGGTTTAAACGATTCCACATACGTTTCCTCCTCTAACTCTATTTTAGCCTCTCGACTAACTCTGGCAATCCGTCGGGCAGTATCCTGAAAAGAGAAATGAGGTATACTATCTGATAACTGGTAGCAAGTTACAAGACTAACACTATTAATGATGTTTTGGTGAGTGTTTTTTCTTTCTTTTCTGGAAAACTTTCAGATATTTTGAGTACTGTAAAAACATAACGTGATTGGGGGAAATTGGGATTCGAACATCTAACTTTTATTGACACTGACAGCTAAACGATTCTCGAGTGGCTTCCACAGGGGGAATACACTGAGCGACTGGTATCTAGAAACATCGCTGCCATTTTGCTATTCTCCAGATTTTTCCCTAGCCATTCAGAGTTTTTTGCGTCATCCATAAAGATATGCAATATGCCTAAAGTTTGTGTCGCGGTGTATTCGGTGAAAGACTAAATCATGTCGCACTTCTTTGTGAAACTTTGAGGACTGAAAGTTTGATATAATAATAAATATTCAATCCTCTTAAAAATTTCTCATGTTTATTTTGGATAAATTTTAACATTGTCCATGTCAATTTCCTCGACCTGCGGCTGATATTGGTACGGGATGATTCCAAAATGAATTGTTGGCAGTCTATCTGTCTCTGTTCCACCATTGGCATTCCCATCCAACATATGTTTGGAATTTTCATAAAAATTCTGGTCATCAGATAAATTAGCATCGCTAAATTGACAAAGTTTGTCATAGAAAGTTCGCTCTCTAAATGTCCTGCTGCCATTTTGGACATTCTGATCTAGCAGCCCTTCGTGTATCTCCGGTGTGGAGTCGTCATTATCTGCCACTGAATGTTCTGCTTAGCTCAGGGCTCAAATGACTTGTAAGAAAAGTGATAAGTTTGTAAGTAAATCAAACAAATACTAAGCTTCAGAAAAGTATGGGATTTTTTTTTAACAGATAGTTAGTCGTATTATCTTTGTAATTCAGTCACTTTAAAATTTAATTAAAAACCCATTTGGGAATACCTTCAAACTCCTAATTCAAAGTCTACAAACACTAATTAAAACATATTATTATTATGTTATACCTGCATGATTCTAAGAGGTCCTGACAAAGCCTCTGTTAACTTAGGCATCTCATTGGATTTCTCTTGGAAAACAAAACAGCTGACAAGGGAACAACACTGCTGTACTGTCAGATCGTTAAACACGCCATTAAATAATAGCTCTGTAACTAGCAACTCGTCAACGCTGAAAATAAAAAGACATTGTACATTTATTCAAACAGCATAATTTTCATTTTAGACAATAAATTTTGTTTTTTTATTTTTAATATGAGACCCTTTACAATAAGCTATTTTAGCCTAAGCACATCTTAATCGTCATGGCAACCTGCGCTGATGTTACTGTGTCACCATGGTAATAAAGACCAACTTATGTTAACATTGTTTGTGGAACAATACCATGATTTAATAATCATAACAAAAATGCAAATGAAAACAGCTTATATAGATTTCAACTTATATATGCATTAAAAAGTGTTTCCATATCACAACCAGGAGTTTATTTCAGACAGTAATCTTAGCTTAGTGTCTTCAACAATGGTCGTCATGGTATTTTTGTTTGGGTAAGCAAAGATCGCTTTGTAAAACGATCCCAAGCACTCTATGCCACTTAAAAAAGTTATGGGGTCACTTTTCTTTAAAAACAGAAAATCTTAATGTTCTAAAACGTCTTTGTATGATTGATATTTTGCAGGGTAACAATAATAATAGTAATAATCTAATCTGTATTATGTTTAACACATATCAGAACACTCTAAAATTCTTTTCAATAATGCTATAATGCAAATGAATTTATTTTCTTTTTTGATTGATGGATTGATTGATCTTTTATGCCACGCATAATGGTATTTCACTTATATGACATCGATGTATTCCAACAATGATTGGCAATAGCACAACCAAGACATGAATCATTTTTATCATGTTGGAAAGTTAATTTTCCTCCAGTGCTAAGTAAAGACAGTATTGCTACTCTTAAACAAATTGCCCTTAGCCAGAGGGCCTTTCTTTTTTGATTTACTCCTGTGATAGCATATCAGCCATTCAGGAAAGTAAATCATACTTGACCAAAAAAAAAAAAAATTATATAAAAACCCCAGAGACTAAGCATCTCTAGAAACAAAGAGTATTGTGAGCTTACGTGCTAATTTCACAGGCTATCCTTCCCTTCATCTCTATCACATCAGACGCTGTGGCGTAACCCATGCGCCGTAATACTCTCTTACGACATTTTAATTCATC
>JAVFBX010027197.1:0-17996 GCA_034783855.1 Mopalia kennerleyi | reverse complement strand
TTCCCGGTTTACCAGCCAAATTAGGCAAGAAACATTGTGAAGTGGACAATCCGTCTCATATAAGTGAAATACCCTTGAGTACGACGTTAAACCCCAACCAAGCAAACAAACAAACAAACAAACGAAGTGAGAATACTCGGACAACAGGGTGTGAAAATATGTAATGGCCTTAAGTTTTGGAATCACAGAAATCTTGCAAAATGCATTTAAAAAGTGTCATTAAAATAGGCCTTGACGTTAAAGTTGCAGATGTGTGTTAAAGCTGAAAAAATAAAGATACATATGTTGTAAATTCTACAAATGTTCTTAAAAGAAACCCAAAAAATAAATCAACCAAAAATTGAAGACTTGTGATCGGAATCGAATTGATCAGATTATAAATAAATATACGAACTGTCATAATAAATTGATCACATGATATTTCAATGCTTAATGTATTTGATCATGAATCACTATACATTCTTAGAACACAAACTCTTTTTAAAAGAAACCCGGAAATAAATCAACCAAAAATGGAAAACTTGTAATCGGAACCGAATTGATCACAAGATATTTAAAAATGTAATGTACTAGATCTTAAATAACTATTCATTCTCAGAACACCAACATTTTGCAAAAAAAAAATAATGCTTTTAGTTTTCTTTTGCAGAAAATATGAGTTGTACAGAAGAGGTACCTTCGTTATGTATAAAGATAAGAACAATGATTTTGAGGTATGATGTATTACGCTTTATCCTATAATTATATGGACTTTTTAAACTCTGGATTTGACATAAAAGTCACACATAATCATATAAACTCTATAGAATATGGGGGTCTATAATGGCCAAATGTTTTCATACAATTTGCTTGTGCGCAAATATGCTCTTTTTAATTAGATTGAGTTGAAAAGAACTGTGTATGGAAGCCGCTTGTGGCCATCGCGATACAGTGAGGTAGCGAGGCATCGAGATGGCCACTATCGGCTCCCATAGGTATATCTGACAGTAAATCCTATTCTAAAGACTAACTAATCATTAAATATAAAACCATTAAAATGATTTTTTGAAAAATATCTCACTCTCTTGTGCAAATGTCTTGCGTTTTTATTGACCTTTAAAGGGTGTTATACTTGTCTTTTACCGGATATATATATATTGCAGATACACACCCGAGTATGGGACTGCCGAAATACTGTAGGCTACTGCAACTGCGGCTGTGTCGTAAGGGACGGAAGTGACGTCATCTCCATAGATATGTGTCATGAACGGACATTACCGGGAACTGCCGAAGTAAAAGTTTTAAGTCGAAGTCTCAGTGATGGCGCCAAAATTTCAGAAGCACGAGACGGGAGTGTCATAACAGTAAGTTTGAAACTTTTATAGATTCTTCATTGGATATCATTTATAGTTTTTAAATCAAATAGAAATAATCAATTTGAGAACGAATTAAACCAGCCAGATATACAATAAATGAAGCTGAATTTTATCTATCCTTAATTAACTGTAAATGAACTTTGGAAGGTTATATATATTCTTAGTCGATTCATTTTTTTTCAATTCAGTACGTTGCAGTAAAAATACAAGACGAAAGAAACCAATTAAATTGAATGGTGTATATAATTATTGATTGCTTGGTTGAGTGATTGACTGACTAACGTTTTACGATACATTCCCAAAAGTGAAGACAAAATCGCGCCTTTTACGTTTCAATGGTTGTGGAAATCAGCTCGTTCTATGTATTCAGCTAATTGGCATTATTCTTGTCGTTTTTACCAGTCGAATGTTCAAATTATAAACAACAAAAAAGCTAACAAAAGTAAGCCCCTGAAGTAATGCAATCGGTGTCATGTTACAGCTCTTTCTAGCAAATGGCGCCAGAATAAAAACCAACATTGACTATTGGGGATTATCTTTGACTATCCGGGTACCTGGGTCAAAGGTCAACAACACACTGGGCCTCTGTGGAACCTTCAACGGAAACCCCGAAGATGATTTCCATGACATCACCGAAGACGTCCTGCGGGGTAACGACGATAATGTCATGGCCACCGAATTTGCTGAGATATGGAGGTAGGTAACGGACTTTAGAAAGCATTATTTTTACCCACTAAAATAACTTCAACAATTAATTGCGTGTAGTTAATTAGGGAAGTGTTCTTGTTTCTCGTTTAAACTTGATTTCAATCCACCTCTTAGAATACTTAGTGCATTCGTAATTTGTGACTGAAACAACAGTAGTCGTTATTACTACATAGTCTAGCTATAAATTGTACCATTTTAACTGTATTGAGTTAAATATAAACAGAACAATTTTTTCGTGGTGACGAACCCGGAAGCCCGCTCCTATCGGGCTAAATGCTTTGCCAAATTCGTGAAGTGTGTTTGAACTTTTAGGGGAGATAGAACACACCTACATAAGCCTATGCATATTGTCATAGACCCACAACTACTTATCAAACTTTCTCATTGATACTTTTTTCTATAACCAGCTCGACGAACTAATTATTTGTATTTTGTTGAAGGCTTGAACCTGGTCAAAGTTTGTTCGAGAAGCTACCTGATGACGACTTCTTTGAGGAAAATTTAGTTAAAAGTTCCAAGGAAGAAGTGACAAAATGTCGCTGTATTAAAAAGGGCGATAAGCCGTACGCCCCTTATACTGACGAATGTTCGGATATCCGCTCCCATCCAGAACAATTCGAAATTTTAAGATATGTTGACAAGACTTACGAGTATGCTCCTTCGAATTTGAATGGATTTAGCAATTCTATACATTTGAACGGGGCTCGACGTAAAAGGAATGCTAAAAACCAACCACAGAATGATTTCCAAGATGGAGGTGCCGGAAGTGGAGCTAATATGTTTGAAGAAGAAAATAATCTTCTTACTGATGGCGAGAAGGAAGGCAAGCTATTATCGAACTCGGTGAATTTTTTGCCATCAACGGAAGATTTTTTGTTAAATACATTGCTTGAGTTCGCAAATTCCGGCTACCGATTCGACCCGGATCATGCTTCAACCGCAGACGACATTGTGTTTCCAAGATGGCCGACGACTAAAGGTTTAACTGAAAACGAGGCTTATTCTCTATGTTCCGACGTAATCTTGGATTCTGCCGTAGCCTCTTTTTGTGGGTCTGCTTTAAGAGAGACCATAAACGACGCCATTGAAGTTTGTGTGAAAGATATTCAAATAAAAGACGACACATCGATGATACCAAACGCAGTTTCATTAGCGGAAAACATGTGTGAGTTAGCCGCCATTGAGAGGTCATTAACGTTCACAGGGGGCGCCACTGTTGTCACGTGGCCAGGTGGTTTAAGAGACATGTTTAACTGTCCTCAATCGTGCAACGGACAGGGGATTTGTACACCTGACGGCTGTAGTTGTGATACTGGTTTTTGGGGCGCCGACTGTGGTCAAAAAGCAGGTATTATTGACATTGTCATAATTAAATAATTTTATAGTTCATTTAGTCAAATCCTTAATGCACAAGTCTTTAAACCTCCAATATTGTACATGTGAAATTAAATTAGTTTCCGAAATAACACACAGTGACATTTTAGAAAACAAAATCTACAAAAGAAAGAAGGCGCAGTTTCAAAACTAAATGGAGATAGACAATATTCCCGCCAATAAATGGCGGGAATATAGTCTATCTCCATTCTCCATTTGTTGTTGAAACTGAAGGAATAGCGTTTTGTTTTCAACCAAAATATTGCTGTTAAAGTATACAATAAGACATGACTAAATTAAATTGTTAAAAAATAAAACAAAATGTACATATATATTCAATGGCAAGTCGAAAATAAAATCAAACATTTATTTTCAGAGGAGTTTTTACCGGCAGATGGCGCTCAGGCATCGCTTATAGCCAACCTAACAACATGTGACAGGCGCACGGAGGATTGTACTTTTATAGTCGTTCCAATGAACCTGGACACAGCTTCTAACGGAAGGCCGAAATTCCAGTGCAAGGCAACGCCACTTAGAGTAAGAATTTTATATATGGATCACCATGTTAGCAGATATGTATCCCGGCCTCTTATTAAAATTTGGCCGACGCTATATGCAACAATAATGTAAAGCAAAAAGAAAAGCATTTTAGCCATTGGCTCAATTAACCTTTATAAATGTATCCATGGGCTGGTTGCATGAAGAGTGCTGAACTAAACGTTATTACCATGACGACACTTCCTTCGTTACTGATCTTCATGTTATTTACGTTTTACGGCAGTCTTTGTGCCACGTATCCCATGATGCCATTTTTTCCCTAAGCCTCCTAACATAGTGCTTAGATTGTCCATTCATATTATATCTAGATGCTTCTTTGTGCCTATGAAGTCTCAGACTCGTACATTTCCCAGATCTCTGACTTTCAAAATATATAGCCATTGACATCGTTGCGTGGGTCATGTCTCCCCATCTGCCCTATTGATTACAGATTCAACAACGGAAAGTAAAAAATATGACATTTGCTCTGTCCATTCGTCTATGAGTGCTCCAAAAAGCAAAACAAAATGCCGCAATTCGGGAAACCTCTACCTGTAGGCTATTGACTGAGTTTCAAGAAGTTTCAAAGATGTCTCAGAACAATTACATTGCTTGCATAAGCCGAAATATCTTACATTTTTTGTTTACTTATTTCAAAATTTACTTCAGTTTTCCAGTGAATCATGGAGACCTTCCGTTTCCGGTATAGCGACCTCTACCAGAATTTTACCCGACGGAGGTGTTCGGTGTACACTTCCGCCAGGGGAGGTAAGACGAGCCAGAATTGTTGGCCAGGAGAAACCACCGCTTCAAGCATATTCTGTCGAGGTAATGGTTTTTATTTCAATATATTGTTTTGGAACTTAGATTTTAGAAATCTTTCTTATAGTAGCCCTTTGGCAATCAAGCCCAACCAAGTTATAATGTTCTGGTCAAAATGGGTATAAATTCGTTATCGATATATGCTCACCAATTGCAACTGGAAATGTTGTTAGTAATAGTCGCGAAAAGAGCTAGACACTCATTTTTTAATACTTGGAATTGTTAGTAAAATAGTTTATAATATTGAAAAGGCAACTTAAAGGCCAGCAATCCACCAGTACCTGCATTTATAATTTATGCGACTTATGACGAGAGTTTAAGGTTGTAGCGTAACTGTAATCATGGAGGGGAGTAGGCAATCACTCTTCTTGTTCTCATCTGTGGCGAGCACAAGGCGAGTGATCACTCTCCTGTCGTTTAAATTTGTTTACTCGTTTGATTGTGGTTTAACGCCAAATTTAAGGTAAGTTTAGGCATACGACGGCGTACCAGCCAATGTGTTAATGAAACTTCCCTCAACATCACTGGCGACAAACAAAGCCAGGACAGTCATAAGACGCTCTACAAAAACACCAGAAACAGATCGGTAACGTGTTGCCTCAAAAGCTCTGGAAACACCAGGGCAACACGAAACTCTTCTCAACCGTTGGCTCTGTCACTGAGGGGACTGTTCATTATATACATTTATTGGTTTTGAAAATTAACAGTTGTTTTTGCACATATGTGACCGATAAACTGAACAGAACAATAAATGGGAAAAGAATTCTGAATGATAACTGGCTCTGTCAGGAATAAAATCAGTCTATTCTTCCCATATATGACCGATAAACTGGGCAGAACAATAAATGGGAAAGAAATTCTAATTTATGATTCGCTTTCTCAGGAAAAATAACAGTTTATTCTGCCCATAGGTGACCGATAAACTGGGCAGGACAATAAATGGGAAAAGAATAATGATTTATGCTTCGCTTTCTCAGGAATAATAAAAGTTTATTCCTCCCATAGGTGACCGATAAACTGGGCAGGACAATAAATGGAAAAAGGATTTTGATTTATGATTCGCTCTGTCAGGAATGTCCGGATGAAGGACTTTACGGTTGTGAAATAAAGGTACGTATAGTCCAAAATGTGCACTACCGCGGTTTGGTGTGTGCTTAGGACGTATGGGGATTCCCCTCATTTGCTGCGTTTTGTTTGGTCCATAAAACAGTACGACAGTCGACTAATTAAAATTCCGAAATAATGTGGATCACCCGAAATCGTAAATGTCATCGTAAATCGTCAAGTCGCACCGTTATCTCGTCTAAGAATGGTAATTAATGAACGGGGAAGTTTGATTAAAAGCACTCATTGTATACCTACAAATTAAGGCCGTGTAATTAAATCAAATTCTGATTTTATCAACTGAGACATTAGTGTAAAAATAAACTTTATTATTATGCAAAAAAGTTAAAAAAAATCAACTGCAATTGGGGTAAGGTAAATATGCTTTCTTGGTATTCTCGAACTTTGGAAAGTTTTACAGGCAGAATCTGTATAAAATTTTTTTTGTGAAAGCTGCGCTTGGAATCGGGCCGTCTGCAATGACATTTTCTCAATAGTGATGTCACTGTCGACATTTCTCGGTAACCTCCCGCCATTTCCGTAAGTTGGAATGCTGGTAACCGTTCGAATACAATTCGTTTGTTTATTGATTCCACATTTTCACTAATGTAACATTTTGTTGTAGGATAACGTGTGTTTGATTCACACGGTATGCCACAAAGCCCTAGAAGTCAATTCACGGAATACATGCCAGCAATGTGTGCCGGAAGTCAGCCAGTTTGAATGGGCGCAACCTAAAGGTAAATGTGACAAGGCGGATGTAGAGTCAACCTATGGTATTGCTCTATCGTCTTTAGGCAACCACTTGTTTTTATACCCGATCAAAATCGGCATATTATAAGATGACCAGAGTATGCCCGGATGACCCCAATCTGTTTCTGGATCAGAATATCAGTACTATTTAATAAAAAAAACCCTCAAACTCCTTAGCTTATCTCGTAAACATTTACTTTTACGAGCTTTCGGTCCGGGGCCTTTCTCAAATTAACACAAACATTAAGATATTAGACAATCAGAGTATGATATGGTGCCAAAACGACAAAATGCGACCATGGGAACAGTAACCATCCGGAACAGGGGCCGGTTGCTCAAACTCAGTTCAGTTAATGGTCAGTTGCATGGCGTTGCGTATTAATAAAATTCTATTATGGCGTGACGTCCATTTCTTTGTGACGCAGTATCATCTAACGGGCTGTTAGGCTTACGGAGCTTTGAACAACCGGACCCAGTACAAGTACCCATGTATGGACCTTAAACAATATATTAATAGTTCTATTGTTCATCAACAATGTTTATATATTTTTTTTTATAAAGAAAACAAACCCCCTATTATCCACATACCCAGTGAAGAGGTCACATTGTATGAAGGAGATACTTTAGTGCACCCCCTAGCGGCCACCGACCCCGAGGGTTCCCCTATCTCCATCTGGGTACAAGATGACGAAGCATCTATTCAATCCACCGGGCACTTCCGCTGGAAGCCAAACCCGGATACATTAGGCCCTCTACCGGCAGTCAAGAAATTCGAGATAACTGCGTCCGATAACTGCAACCATACCGTATCCACGATCCTGGAGGTAGGCTGAACAATAAGTTAGGCTGAATACTGATCTTCGAGTTAGGACAGTACGTTTCAGAAAAAATGTAGCTTCACAATTGTTACTTCTGCAAATATTAACATTTTAAACAATAGGAAAACGAACGTATTTGAGCTGTTAAAGAAAAGCATCAAACGCTTATACCGCACCGTTGAACATTCAGCTTTAGATGTGGAAAACATAATATTGTGTCACTGGTATCGACATTCATTTGTTAAGTTCCACTGTTTATACTAAGCGAATAAGACTCTATGGTTTCTGTTTTATTTTTCTGTTAATTCACTGTCAGGTTCTCGTGTTGCCATGTGAGTGCGAAAATGGTGGGAAATGCATTCAAAGTGAAAACAGCTCTCTCGACATTGATACCTATTGTCTCTGTGCTGCAGGATTTACAGGTACTTTGGTTAACAGTAAACTTTAGAATTTCAGGGTTATAACTAAAATGTTGGTCAAAAACGAGTTTGATAGTTGATAATATTGGGATTACAAAGGTCTATCTACTAGCAGGAGAGTATTATGGAAAATTCGTCGGTCTTATGTCCACAACTGAATTACAAAGCTCCAATTCACTAGCGGGCACCTTCTTCAAAATAACAAAGTTCTATCTTCAACTTCCCATCAATGAGGCTTAGGCTTAGCTAGGAAGGAAGGTTTTAGAGGACCAAGATTTCATCTTATATTTTAGTAAGGTGATCGCAAGTAGCAATTGAACTTTGCAGGCGATTTTCTCAAATCGACCAAAATGTTAGTTAGAACCCTGTAATTCTAAGGTCGCGAGTTGCTGTCAGTTGGATTTAGGAAACTTCCTGGTGCCCTGGTGCTCTCAGCGCGAAGGGCACTAAAAAAAGCCGATCTATGTTGGGATTTTTTGCTCAGCGCTTTCTCATTGTTCTGCCTGGCTGCTACCATTATCTTGGGTGTTTTTTTTCTCAATATTCGCAAAGGCATCTGAAGTTGGGCGTAAATCCCAATCAAACAAAACCTTGAGCTTTTTGTTATTTTACATTATGCAAAGTGGTCACTCAATGACACCGTCTCAGCCCAATGGGCGAAGGCAATCGTCGTCGATGTCACCGACAACAAACACTGACAGGATGGAACAATCACAAGGTGCAATTCAAGAAATCTGCTTCCTGTTTTCCCTTATAGCCTATCGAGTATGACAAGGTGACCTCTGCGATGGCGGCGGTAGTTGCTGTGAAGTTTCATCACGGTTTTCAATCGTATTGAAGTAAAGCAGAACGAGACGTTGATTATCGCCGTCATATACTATAGTAAATGAAATACAACTTTAGTGCCACTTAAAATCCCAATCAACAAACCAATAAGAAATACTTGGGTAATGGTTTAAGTCCTGATATATTCGTTTGCAAGAGGAAACCCATCCGCATTGCGCACGTCGATAACATGGTTATAATAGAACTCCTAGCGGTTCATCAGTTTTTGGAACCCATTATGCTTTTGTATAGAACACTTTTGCATGAATTGTAGGAAGTATATCACCTTTTCCCGATACCAGATAACTTGTTTTGGCTGAGTTGTTCTGAATAGTACCGTTGTCTATTGTAAGGATTGTTTCTTGGTTGTTGGTTTGATTGGGGTTTATTCAAGGATATTTCACTTCTGTGACGAAACATTGTACGCTTCACACTGTTACTGACTTAAATATGGTGGACACCCAGGAGGTCGACAAGCTTGGTAGGATTGGTATGCAGACACTAAGCCGTGTCCCGGGGGGGGCTCAAAAGAAACATGTATTCTGATAGTCTGTGTGTCTTACTTTCCAGGCCAGCTCTGTGAGATTGACATTGATGATTGTGCACCAAACCCATGTAAGCAAGGACGATGCCAAGATAAAGTCGCAGGATTTGATTGTGTTTGTGATCGAGGATTTGAAGGTTTGTGAATTTGGAGATTTGACAAATAGTTTAGGACATTTCCATGTCTTATTCATATCAATCAGTATTTGTGTACTTGAAGACTTTACAAATTGTTGATGGAAATTTTCATTTCTTGTTCATATAAACGCGGGAATAATATATAAACCAGGCGCTGAAAGATGTCGAAATACACAACTTAAGTTTAAGAATAAAACATTTTAAAGAAAATATACCAACCTATCGATGGCTTGTTTCTTCCTTTAAGAAACTTGTGTTATATTTCCGGTCGGACCGTACTATTTTAAGACGATCTAAAATATACCCTTCCGGCATTTTCTTGCGATAACTGTTTTTAGGGCAGTGACGTTCCATAGCTATGGATGCCTGTAAATACCATATCTGCTGTAATATGGCAATATACCATCGTGTCATTTACCTCCCTTTAATTATTTTTAGAGCCTTGGTGGTTTATTCATATGGATGTCTGTAAAGGCCATCCTGTTATGAAGACGATTGGAAAATATACCATTCCGTTATTTGATTTGGATGCCGGGAAAAGCCATTATATTACCAATAAACCATTCCGTCATTGTCTGGTGGTTACGCTTTAAAGGGCTGTGGATTTCCGGATATATGGACACCCGTACTGACCATACTATTAACGGTGTGACAATATACCATCTTGTCGTTTACCTCTCTTTTATTATTTTTAGGGCCTTGATGGTCTATTTGTATTGATGCCTGTTTAGGCCATACTGTTGGAAAATAACCATTTGGTCAGGTTACTCTTTTAAGGAGCATGTGGTTTCATATCTATGGATGCCTATAAAGACCATGCATCCTGTTGTATAGACGATTTCGAAAATAAGCCATTCCGTCATTTTCTTGTTGTTACTCTTTTTAGGGCCGTGGTGTTCCATATCTATGGATGCCTGTAAGGATTATCCTTGTTACAAAGGAGTGAATTGTACCACCGAAGGACTATCGTATATATGTGGCGCCTGTCCGGAAGGAATGACTGGGGACGGGAGAGTATGTTCAGGTAATCATGCAAATATCATCTTGATTAACTGCTTGAAGAAGTCATGAATGATCGATATTCAGATCATGAAAATATTTATTTTTCGACTGATGCGCCACTGTATACGAAAGGGATGGCGCTTTTCATCCGAAAGTTCCCAATCTTCCTTGAAAAGCTAGATGGTACTTAATGGTTACAAAATTGGTGGAGATTTGATTAAATTCTAACGGACTTTCACTCGTGAGCTGTACAAATATGACATTGACTTTAATCCTGAAATAATGATGAAATAAAAAGATATGCTGTATTTTATCGCTGTAGATATTAACGACTGTACGAGTCTGCCATGTTTCCCTGGTGCCACATGCCAAGATCTGCCGGCCCCAGAACGAGGATACAAATGTGGCTCATGTCCGCGTTATTTCGTTGGTAATGGCGAAAGGTGTGTTAGATCAGGTACGGAATTTTTATTAATCAAGAATTTAGTTCTATCTTGTATTCTAAACGAAACGCTGTGATAATTTGACGGAGTAGTATGAAAAAAGATAAATCTAGGTTTCAAAATGATAGGAAGGAGCAACAATAAATTCGGTATTGTTTTAACATGGTATGGAAAATACATCACCATTGATTAGCGGAGAGGGAGCAAGTTTACAATTAAGGTGTGGCCATTTCGGAGAAAAGGGGGGGGGGGGGGGGTGTCCTCAGTGATTCTCTCTACTCAGCGTTACATAGCATCTAAAATATGATACTACATAATTCTCAACTCTTTACTGCTTTGTTAATTTGCCTTTGCAAGGTTTTGATTTTTGACATTATTTACCACAAGCCAAAGTAAGGCAACGGACACCTACAGTGCAAATCCCGACAACAGTTAAGCCGGCTTTCTACATTTATCCCGTGGCTTAGAGAGCACAGGCGCACGGAAATCTCCCAGATTCACCCAGATCTATTGTACTTTAACCTACTATCAAATTATTGGCAAATTTTAATTCCTCTCTGGTTTTATTTGCAGACCGGTCCGCTTGTTCAGAAGGTGTTTGTTTCTCTAAGTTCACCTGTGAAGAGACGTCGGAATATCCGGGTTTTCATTGCGCCCCGTGTCCTGTCGGCTTCACTGGCGACGGCCGAAACTGTACAGGTAAGGCATTTGGTACATACTTCACATAAACAGAGATCTCAAACATTTCGTGAACTTCAACGTATAGGATTTGACGGACATGTGACTGGTTTAAATAGCTTACCATGCAAATCTCGTATCCATTTTCGAGTTTACTCATGAGCGTCCAATTTGCCATGGATGGGCAAAGCGCCCAATTGGCTCCCCCTAGCGGACGACCCTCATGCACACACCCAAGGTATCTTTTAAGAGGAGCGGCTTGTGAACTTGGCTATTTTCTGCTGTGTATTCCGCTTTTATTGAAACAAAAATAAATGCATAGTTTAAAAAAAATCAATATATTAAAATAGAAAATTCACTGTTAAAAAAAATATCATTTTTATTCGAATTCTGGTTAACGCCCACTGTGTTGTCGACGACCTTGGTTCAATGGTTGGCGTATTAGATTACTGATCCTCCTTCGGTGTATCACTTACAGGTTCAATTCCGCTTGTTGACCTTACGTATCGGAGTCACTCGAGGTGGCTCAGGCAATCTGTAAAATAGGATATTTTGGGACAAAAACCTACCCTTATAAAAAAGTACCATGGCGTACCACGGATTTATCATTGAATGGGGCCAATAAACCGTGGTATACCATGGTATACTATGGTTTCACAACGGTATTTTGGCCTACACCATGGTAATTTTTTATAAGGGTAACACACTCGCCATTCATTGGATAAACTGGAAATACCAAAAAGATGTGGTTTGAAGTCTTCTCACTGCATGCGTGACTGGCAAATTATGAAAATGTCAGGTATATTTTATGGAAACTTTATTTTGGATTGATGATGCGGAATCTGAATTACTGTATTTTTTCCAGCACTTTGTGACCCTGTGTGTCAACGTAACCACCAGTGTGTAGGACCGAACACTTGTGGCTGTCGAGAGGGATATACCGGCTCCAGATGCCACGTTCGTAAGTTATCATGATTTTTATGGGTTACTGTATACAGTATTTACTCCAAGACATTTTGAAATCAGGATTGGCGTATGGAGCCTATGTTAATTTATGGAGTATCTTGTCAATGATTTTACATAATCATTTAGCAACCGGTGATTACGTTTTTCTGACTCCCGTTAATCCAACAAGAAACTGAAAGCAGGATTTGCAAATAGGTTATAGAGTATAATGTTAACGCCGTTTTTTTTTGTTTCTGTGCGTCAACTTGTCCTGGATTTTGTACATTTATTTATCGACCACTAATTATGTGGTTCTGGGTCCCGTTCATCAACAGGCGCATACTCTCTTTACGCTGTATAGTTACAGGGGATTTCCCTTATTTGCAGCATTGTGATTGGTCGATACAAAATATTGAAACAATCGACCAATCAAAACTCCGCAAATAAGGGGAATTTCCTGAAATCCTTACTACAAATGGCAACGGGATAATGTGCTTTAACAATGTCAACTTTTAGTTTTTTTTATCTGATTTTGATCGGTCAAAACGCAGTTCAGATTACAATAGCGCACCCATGTACTAGATGCAATAAATGCACTTTATTTCAGGTCGATAGTTGGTTGATAACGAGGCTCTCACTGATAACCAGTTATTTAAAAATGTTGCCGATTGATTTTCACTATATATGATATCATGTATTGACTGGGACAAGGAAAAAGCCATGTGGGTCTATTTTTCTGTTTGTTTTGCAGCCGTGTGTAAGCCAGGTTGTCTGAACAAAGGTATCTGCTATCGACCCAATGACTGTAGATGTCGTCCTGGTTACGCGGGAAAACAGTGCGAAAAAGGTTCACTCAAATATTTGATTTTAATAATTTATTGATTTTGGTTTTACCTTTGAAATCTGGGTCTACTTTTAAACATCCAATTAAAGTCCTTAACGTTTCTAGTCTAAGTCTTCAAAAGCTGTTTTCAGACAGCCAGTTAAAAGTCAGCGACCTTAAATCAGACATTAACAACTGCAGTTTGAAAATACCATATTTGCCCGAATCAACCCCGTTCGCGGTGAGCCTATTCTGGTCATCCTCGAAGAAACCATCTCGATTTGCCAGCGGATAAAAACTAAAGGTTTTGTAAAAAAAAATATCCATTGATTAGTGAGTGTATAGATTTTCACCTGAAAGTAGTTGTTTGTTTATGGGTGAAAGGCATCCGGTAAGTTTTCTTATTAACACATTTTGACTGTGTCTAGAATAAATCCCAGACAGACCTCAGCCTCCAAATCATATCATTAGAAGTCTAGGTCCCATTAACCGTCGATAACAGTTATTTTAAAACATTTTCGCTTGTGTTTCGTTCGTGGAACATCATTTTTGCCTGATTTCAACAACAGGTATTTTTTCTGCTGACGTCATCATGTCTTACAATTTCAGCCATTTGCAACCCCCCTTGCCAACATGGCGGCGAATGTGTTGGTAGAAACCTCTGTTCCTGTCCGTTCGGTTATATGGGTCGAAAATGTGAGGCCAGTAAGTATATGAAGCAAATCTAATCGTCACTGTATAAAACTACAACGATAAAACGTTCTCAATGCTTTTCACATTCTAAACTAGAATTGATTCTTCTTCCTACGCCGAAACATTGACTTGAAGATACACCCTGGCCATCTTAGTTGTTTTGCACTTTTTTAATTTGCTGATCTGTGGCTAACGTCGCCTCAAATACTGGCAGAACGCCAGAAATTAATGGTGATGGCCTGGCATGGCGTACGAGCGTTGTCTTAGTCTTGTCCACCATAGAAATTCTCGCGAGAATGCAAATAAAGAAAGGGGACACTTTTATTAAAAAGGAACGTGTATCTTTCTATGAATGGAGATTATCATTCAGTTCGCTCTCTTAGTCTACCATTATTTATGTTTGAAGATGGATCTTTGAAGATAGTTGTGGACATTTTTTAATTACATTTTTCTGTTTATTTTTTTTTCATCATTCCACGTAAATTCTTTTTTTGACAACAAACCCCCAAAAATTCATTTTAGTGGCCTGCACCCTCCCGTGTCAAAATGGCGGCGTCTGCAAAGGCGCGAACAAATGCAAGTGCGTGCCGGGATACCAGGGACCACAGTGTCAATTTCCGGTCTGTAAACCACATTGTCAAAATGGCGGGATTTGTACACAGCCTGGCAAATGTCAATGCCCTTTGAACTATTTTGGGCGGAGTTGTGAACGAGGTGAGTGCAATAATCCATGAAAACATATAGTAAACATATAGTCATAACCGCTTGAAGCATTTGTTGAAAGTAAATTTTCAAATTAATGAATAGGAAAGAATTTTTTGCTCAATTACAAAAATGCTGCAACAGCAGATTTCTAACTATAGAAGTATGTATTTACTGTATCCATTCCTTGTTGACAAAGACATTGGCAAAAATGCGATATTAAACCTGCAAGAATAAGCTTTAAAGCGTTCACCTACAATATATGAAATTTGAAAATCGCAACTGAGCTGAGGAATCATGGAAAAACAAGTTTAATTGAAAACACAAAAAAACTGTAGGGGTTGTTGTTTATTTTGTGCACATTGGATTTAAAATAAATTCGTGAAATCGTGAAATTGAACATCAGTTGTCTGCTGTTAACTTAATATTTTTTCAGCTATATTTGGTTATTTGTCTGAAATTTTTAAAGCGCAGAACAGAGACATTTTGATATCTCCCGCACAACCTACGTCACATGATGTCTTAAAAGCTGGTGAAAACCCACAATAACGTTAATATTACGTTATGGATGGTTGCGTTATTAATAGAGTTAATAG
This sequence comes from Mopalia kennerleyi, assembly GCA_034783855.1. NCBI lineage: Eukaryota > Metazoa > Mollusca > Polyplacophora > Chitonida > Mopaliidae > Mopalia > Mopalia kennerleyi. The sequence continues at coordinate 2,718 of JAVFBX010027197.1, read as the reverse complement.
ATTTATCTTTCTGGCCAATGGATTTAATGAAAAACAGACCTATGGAAAGAAAGGGAAATGGGTGATTTAAAGTAACATGCATTAACCAGTTCATAATTTACTTTCAGCGACCTGTCGGCCATCTTGTTTAAATGGCGGGCAGTGTAAGAGAAGTAACACGTGTCAATGTCCACTTGGGTTTTCCGGAAGTCGCTGTCAGACAGGTAAGTTGTCGAAAATGTTGTCCATTGTGGAATTAAAATCAACATGCACTGCAATTTTCCGGATACAAAACAACCGAAGCAAACAAAAAAAACAACTGCAAATATAATGAGCATGGAGCTTATCCATGACATAAAAATTTTTTCAGAAAGATATTTAAATAACCATTTCCTCAGGGCGTTTATGTAATTTAATTATGGCAAAGAATGTAAATTTACGACAAGTCTCACCAAAAATATATATAGGATAAATAAAAAAGGTTAGTTAATTATATCACGGTTTGTTAAATATTAATTTTTGTAAAATATAAACAAAATTGCGAATGTTTCTCAACTTTTTGTTTATATTTTGATTTTAGATATATTTGATCTGAATGCAGCTGATGATGTCCCCAAAAATGTCACATTCATTTAGTTTTAAAAAGATTCATGTCCTCCGAGCGGATGGCTGGGATCTTTCTCTTGCCCTGGTTCTTTCAGAAAAAAGGACAGCAGGAAGGAGATCCTTTGTATTAAGTCTTGTGATTGTATTATATTTGTTGTGTCTTGCCTTTGTTTAAGGCAAGAGGCGTCGAGTATGGTTTCCTTCACCTATTAGAGTAGCAGGCCATCATATACGCGAAATAACCACGGCGTTACACCCTGAATAAATAAACAAGCAGACGTCCCCCAATATATTTTTCAAAATTAATGATATACACGTGCTGCTATGATTTCCCAAATTCTTGTGCTGATTTCGCGCCATTTTTTGTTACATGATCGTTGTTTTGTTTCAGCCGTCTGTAAATCGGCCTGTATGAATGAAGGTCGCTGTATAGCCCCGGACAGATGTGCCTGTAAGTCCGGATACACAGGCGTCAACTGTCAACAAGGTAAAACATATTATTACCTTAAAACTTACACTATGTAGGCAATTATTGTAGATCAGTTTGTAAAAGTCTTTTGACGTTGCCAGAAACTTCGCGTACTAGCATTTAATACTTGGGAAGGTTTTTGCGATTTTGTTGTTGGTTTTCGACAGCAGTATCGGGGTCATACGTATTTCGCAGAAGGGGTCCTACGTATTCCGCAATAATCGAGGAAACAGCTGAATTTGCACAGTACAGTTTACTGATCAACTCCAACACTGAGGGATTATTTGTTTATTTGATTTTGGTATAACGTCGTACTCGAGGTTATTTCACTTATGTAACGACGGATTATCGACTTCTCACTCTGCCTTACTTAATGTGAGTGGAAAACCAGGAGGATAACGTGTAAAAACCACCCCTGCGACTTTCAGAAGGCCGATACGCTTACCACTGAACGACGGGCGCTGGTTCATCTTCTGTAAATATTTCGTTCGAGTTTTCAAACAGGGACAGTATTCAGCAGTTTGGTTAGGCAGATGCCTGACAAGTTTCCTTCAGTTACTGACACTTGGGAATCTGTGATGGTGAATATTTACCCCCAAAATATATATTTGCGTAGCTATTTAACTTGTTTTTGGTCTTTTTAGCTGTTTGTCATTTGCCCTGTCTCAATGGAGGAATCTGCTTCCGGCCTGATATTTGTGTTTGCCCGTCAGGATTCAGGGGAGCTAACTGTGCAAGACGTAAGTATGGTATCACCGATGAGGAATAAACTTGAATAATGGCTGTGAAGTCAGTCTGCGGTTGGCAGTTAGCGGTTAGCTGTTTCCCAGGGACCATCTCTAATTTACAAAAAAAAAACCCTCAAATAAGGCAGAAGAAACAGATACAGAATTGCAACATTAAACACATTCTGTAAAAACGATAGTAATAATATACCATAGAACATCAAAACGACTCGGCGATTACCGGAGCCCCATTGTGTAACTCCATTATATTCTTATCTAAAGTCGACACTGGGACTGGAACCGGTGGACAGGAACGCTCTACAGCTCACTAGAGTGTATCCATTTGGTCCACAGTTGCCCATCACCCTGATGGTCGCGGCTTGGATTCCCGCGAACCGCGTATTGGTTGGTAGGCCAGCAACCATCGGGAGGTAGTGGGTTTTTTGGGTTGTGCTCAGTTTTCTTCCGACACCAATCCTGGCCAATGATTTGTTTTCAGCTTTAATCTTGATGATCTAACCTCGGATAAATAAGTACAGACATGTCGATTAAATTAAAACAGAAATTCAGTATACAACAACTGAGATAACAACACCATTCGATCATTGACAGTTACCTTTCTGTTTTGTTGTTTTTCAGCCATTTGTTGGCCTCGTTGTCGATACGGAGGAAAGTGCATTGCACCTAACAAATGTACATGCCGGAATGGCTTTGGTGGAAATTTTTGTGAACGTCATGTTCGGGTGAGTAAGCTAGGTGAATTTATGATATGTTTGTTTGGTTGGGGTTTAACGACGTACTCCAGGCTATTTCACTTGTATGATGAAGGGTTGTCCATTTAACACTGTTCCTTGCTTAAGGTCTTGCTGGACCCCTTGGGCTCAAAATGAACCAATTTTTTTTTATCGCTTAGATTAAAAGTTAGGTATTCAAACTATA
>JAVFBX010027086.1:0-17999 GCA_034783855.1 Mopalia kennerleyi | reverse complement strand
TGTAATATTATTGCTTCCATTGTCGTCCGAGATAACTGTACCGGTACGGAAAGTGTCGAAGGATGTTCCGACATGTGGCGGATAATGACGACTCCATACCGGAGATACACGAAGGATTACTAGATCAAGAAATTCAAAATGGCGGCAGGCAACGTCGGCGATTGTTCTATAACGAACTCTTCATGCAGATAGCTAATATTTATTGGATTGGATTGAATATTTGTTACTATAAAAAGCTTTCAGTCCTCACAGTTTCGTAAAGAAATTTGACATGACTTAATCTTTCGCCAAATACAACGATACAAAAGCATTCTGTATACCCAATCCTAATTTTCTCCACCAGTACGCTGAATTTTTTCCAGAAACAAGTTGCAAATCGTTCAGTAAATATTTGGCTATTTTGTTAGACGTTTTCTAGGTATCAACCATTTGGGAATACCTTTAAAGATCGGTATGCAGAACATAGTATAGAGTTTTATGGTGGTTCACGTGCGTCTTCAGTCGACACTATATTATGTGACTGTTGAAAAATAACTGGTCTTTCACTACCTAACCAAATCGCCTGATTGCAAATGAAACCAGGAGACAATTTTTGTTTCAAGTAATTTTTTGTCATTTTACGTGAGCTTGATCAAAATGCACGTATTAGAAATATTTTGTCATATATGTTGTTAAAACTTACGTGTTAGCAAATTATTTGACGTGTAAGATCAGATTTTTGTCATGTAACATCAGATTTGGAACAACATACATGACCAAAAATTCCGACGCGCGCATTTTGACCAAGCTCACGTAAAATTGCATAAATTGACGTGAGACGAAACAATAAATTTAAAAAATGTTTTCCTTTGAAATCAGGCGATTTGATTGGCTGTTTAAACACCTATTCGTTGTTAAACACTCATTAAATAAGGTATCGACTTATGACACACTTGGTCCACCATAGAGTTTGAACGGGGTACCCGGAAGTTTGGTAGAAGAGAAAGAGAGGGCATGTCATAATTCATTTTGGTGAAGGCCTAGAGCCCAACTTCTCGAGACAAGGTGTGTCCTAACGTGAAACGTCGTGGAGACATCCGACTTGCCTAGGGAAGATGTCTAGAGCCATGTTTGAACTTTCGGTCACAATTTGATTAGGCATACTATCCTACGTCTGATTGAACATAACTGTGCTAAATAATTTCTTCGTTTCTTATACAGCAAGGACAAAAAGTGTGGTCATTTGAAACAATGAAATATAGGGAATAATTGAAAGTCTTTTGAAAAAGGTGTATATATACATTCCAGTCTATGTAAGCCTATGTCATAAACACATTTTCCATTCAATACCATCAAATCACACACTCGATTTGTGCAGATTGTCGAGCCTCAGTTATCATTATCATTTTCCCCATTTATAATAGCGTAGAAGATACGTCCAGCGTCAAAGAGAAAATACTTTTATTTGAACAGGGTAACTCTTTCAGTATTTGGCCAACACTAATTTCTAAAGAGGCCCTTATTACTTAGTAGCCTATCGGCAGACGAAGGCTTTATGCTGGAATAAACATATTGGTTTTACATTATTTATTTGTTGGGTTTTCTCCATCCCTTGGAAAATGCACTTAATCGGCACATGGCTGCAAAACAACGTATCCTTTATTTTTTTAGCATAGGCCTACATATTGGTTTTACATAATTTATTTGTTGGGTTTTCCCCCATCCCTTGGGAAACACTAAATCGGCACATGGCTGCAAAACAACGTATCCTTTATTTTTTTTAGCATAGGCCTACATATTGGTTTTACATAATTTATTTGTTGGGTTTTCCCCCATCCCTTGGGAAACTCACTAAATCGGGACATGGTTGCAAAACAAACGTGTACATTTGTTTTTTGAGTGAAGTCATAAGTATTGGTTTTACATTCTTTATGTGTCTGCTCTTTTTTCTCCGTTCGTTGGGAACCGCGCTTTACAGAGAGGCGTGTTTTAAAAACGCCAATCGTTGTTATGTTGGTATTTACATTTTATTTTGTCGAAAGAGAAAAAGTCACCTCCATCCCCTACCATGAATAGCAACGTATAGTCTCTCACCTACGATATTTAATAATTGTTGGCAATTGTCCCCTACTGAGCAATCTCAACAATTACTAAATATCGAAGGAGATAGATTATTTGCCAATGATCATTTTACATGATCTTGGCTCTAAACCAATTTTCAACACATTGATATTTTTTTCTATCGTTTGTTGAACAATTCTAATCACTTTGTTAAGCCAAGAAAGAACATTTCGTAATATTGCAATGTTATGTAAAGCGTCATGCTTCGGGTCAGGTTTATTGTGCATCGTGATTTTTTAAATTTATTTTCTTTCTGAACTAACTGATAGGTTTTAGTCGACTTGTTGGTGACATGGAACGTTTAATTCCTGGCTGATGATCAGCAGAGTCAAAACGGATACTTGTAGACAATCATCTTCCCGAGGCAAGGCAAAAACAAAGATCGCTTAGTCAAGTCTCTCTGCAATTCCTACCTTAACACCGCTATGGCGGGGAAAAAATGGAGGCTTTTAATTTTAACTCAAAGAATTATCATAGGGGGAAATAAAACAATGCTACTCGGCGTCCGTCCGGCCTTCCTTCCGTAAAAAATATTTTTGAACACCCTAGCTTGAAAACAAAATTACCGATCAACTTCAAACTTGGTACGTATAGCTTCCTCTTGTTAAGACGATGGATTGTATTTCACCAAATTCCGTTAAACAAAATGTCTGTTATTGCATTATTTTACAATATTCATGCCTGTATGTGTTGTGAATACGATAAATAGAGAGTGAAATCACGGATTAATTTCAAACTTGGAAAATAGCTTCCTCACATTAAAGCAACGGATGGGCTGCATGTCACAAATTCCGCAAAATAATATGGCCGCCATCGCATTATTTTACAATATTCATGTATGTATATGTTGTTAACACAATAGCTTTCTAACTAATACACGGATTAATTTGAAACTTAAAATATATCCTCCTCTTATTAAGAAAACGGACGGGATTGCATTTCAGCAAATTGCGTAAAACAAAATGGCCGCCATTGTTTAATTTTACATAATTCACGCCTGTGTTGTGAACATAACTTGAGATCAAATTCACACATAAACTTGGAAGTTAGCATCCTCCTATAAAGGCTTAGGATGGGATTGCATTTCATCAAATAACGCAAAACAATATGGCAACCATTGCATAATTTTGCAATATTCAAGCCTATGTGTAGTGAATATGATTATTTGAGAACAAATTCACTGAGAACTATGGGATTGCATTTCACCAATTCCGTAAAACAAAAAGGCCCCCATTGCATTATTTTACCATATTCATGTATGTATATGTCGTGAACACGATAACACTGTTACATGCAAGTTCACGGAATAACTTGAAATTTGAAATATAGCCTCCTCATATTAAGACAACGCCGGATGGGATTGCATTTCAATTTACATACGCAACCATTGCCTAATATGGCAATATTTACGTCAGTTTGTGTTGTGAACACAAACAGAATAAAAGAACTTCCGGTCATTTCACTCCTTCCATTAGGAATAGACGGACCCGAAGCTCTGGATAGAGTCTTCTTACGAATTTGAACGCCAGTCAGGACTATCTGGCTGAACAGTTTGATTGGTGCTTGCGAGTTCTGAGGCAGCCCCATTCAAATCAACTGATAACATATATTATAGCCTGCCTTGTGTAGAGAATTCACAGTAGCAACATGTTTTCCTAAACTAAATTCTTAAGCTACGAGAAATTCGCTAGGTTTATATTAGAATACGCACTCATAGACTATACAGGCAATAGCGATACGACGAACTACTACTGCGGTAACCTTACTACCGCAGGAAGACATTTTAAGCAAGTGTGGTACTGCTGAGAACTGATTGACCGTGGCATGAAAATGGACATCGAGTGATCGTTTCATGGGTCGGCCTAATCCAAAAGTGTTCAAGAAGAAAACGAGCTGGTTTAAGTGACGGTAAGACCTGTAATTGCTAAACATTGAAAGATAAAGTGCCGAATCATGGTAGCGTTCTGCTATTTCTAAAGGCTGGGAAGACTCAAGTATGTTAGCTAGGTTTATATCATCTTCCCAAGGCAAGGCGGAAAAGAAGATCGTCGCATTAAGCCTCTCTTCCTTTCTTACCTTGCCTCCAAAGGCGATAAAACATGAGTTAGCTAGAGTTGACAACAGCTGTTTTCGGATTACCTCGTTTTAGTTTACCCACTCAGATTGGGGCTTTCGTAGAATAAGAAAGAGGCGGTCTAAACACAAGATAACAAGTAGGCGATATTAGTCCCATTAACGAGTCCTGACATCATCACAGACGTGTTAATTGACAGTGGTGCCACGCTTGTTTGTTGTAGACTTTGATGTGTAAACGACTTCTTGATTGGGCTACTTGTTTCTACCTTAGTCCAATTAAATTTCTGCCAGGAGTTTCCATCGAATTGCAGCAAGGGATAGTACTGTGGAAGTCTCATCTTACACATACTGACCCTTGCATAGGAATATGGGTGAATAGAGGGCCTAACGTACTGTTACGACGGCCCTGCGACCATAGGCTAGACCAATCTCTGTGCAGAACCTCTCGCTCCTCCACTTCCTTTAACCTCTGCTTACGTCTGCAAAACAGCCCCGGAACACAGTCACATGGCCAATGAGTCACGTATCGACCAATGACCTTGTCTCGAATCTGCTGATGGCGACGAAATATCTTAACCTAATTACTGATTAGTAGAACACCTTCCACCGATGTGTATGTAGTCCATCACGGAAATGGCAATTTTATCAAAACTGTACGCGATTTAAACACATTCGATCCCTACAGTGATTTTACGCTCTAAAAAGATGTAGGATTTGGGGAGAACCAACTGAAATAAGAAAAGATAAAGAATGAATTCGGATCTGGTTTTATTTTGTAACCATCAAGTGTCATGATATCTAGTTTTTAAAGTAGAGACGAAAATTAGGGATAAACCTGCGCGGCTTCGCCATTACGCTAGTCCCAGCTAGTCACATGGTGGGAAAATCCAGCAGCTTAGAAATGTGCAATGTGGCTCAAAATAAAAATGAACAGAATATAGATTTAAGAATAATGAAATTTGTTAGTAACTTTACAAAGACCTACATTGGCCTGCGGTTGTAAGACTTGATTCCCTAATCCCGGTGACCGGTGTACTTATACAGTCGAAATTTGCCGGATGATGACCGAACTATTTATGATAATCTTCCGAATATCTCTTTGAAAAATGGTCCTGGTTTATAATTAGGTCTCATGTAGGCCTACGTGTACGTCATACTATGGGGGGTTAGATAGTGACGGGGTTCTAATCACCTCGTTCAAACCAGATCAAGATTATATCAATGGTTGTTGTGTCTTTTTGAACGCGAATATTAACAGGATTTACATCATTTTGGGATAACATTTTCTGAGCGGACCCGGACGGGTCTCAACCTGCAAAATGTTTTGAACATCAGAATATGTTACCAAAATATCTAATTTACCATGATGATTTAACGCTGCCAATATCAGTCCTGTTGGCAACCTTTCCTTACAGTCTAACTAAACACGTTCGAGTACAGACTGTAATTTGTGTTTGTTTCAGCTGTGGATGGGCCAATCAGCGACACTGTCATAATAGCCAGTATAACAGCTGGTGTCGTAGTTCTGGTGGCTATACTGATTGTGGTGGTAGTCATTGTACTGAGAAAAAGGTAATGTGTACAAAACCACTTTTTTCACAAATAGTGTATTTTTTAAATTTAAGTATTTCGTTGAAAATAAGGGCCTTTTTCCAATATAATGGGTTTAGTTAACAACTAAGAACATTTGCTTACAAATAAAGACTTTTGTTGCCATAAATGGACTTAATGGAATTAAAACGATTTATGTTGGACATAAACTAATACTTCGTAATATATTATTATTTCTATCTTTATATTTTACCAAGGCGATTTTCCTAACCTGAAATAGTCAAATGAGTCATTGGAGACTTTCAAATCCGAATCTATTATTTTTATAAAATACAAATCGTTAACCGTTCATGGGTGGCACCAGTAACGTGGCTAATATTTAGTTTGGCTTCTCCACCTGTCCGTTAATATCGAAGCTCGAATTTAAACTATTGTCATATTTATCTTCATCATATCGTTTTCTCTGACAGTTTTAAGAAAACGTTTAAATCATCTGGGTAACGGCCGTTTGCTTCAATCATAGGCGCTCATTTTGTCCTTACCACTGGAGGCAGATTAACTTAACCAAAGACTTCACATAATAGTGTTACGCTAATTAGACTAAATGGTGTTTGACGCCGTGCCCAATAGTACTTCGCTGGAAGTAAAACCCGAGTTCTCCAACAGTAAATAAAGCCGCACTGGCTCAAATATAAAATCTGAAAATTTTCGCTCTTCAGAAAGACTGAAAACGCCCTGTGCCAAGTTCAGATATCATAGCTATAAAGTCTAAGAATGCAAAGCCTTCAAATGACGACAATGAAGTCTGTTTCTTCTTAGACCAGATTACACAGGTTTCCAAACAGGGGAGACAACAGAGTGGCGCTGTAGAACAAACTTTGGGGGAAAAAATCGTGCTCAAGAAGGATAGTTATAAAATTATCTCATGAAGTCAGTATTGTGAAGCCTGTGGTTGTGAGGGAAGATTGAAATATGTCTGTGATATAAAGAACCAGTGTGATCTCGAAAACTCAGCACCCAATTATCTTTAACCGTTATTCATTTAATAAACTTCTAACATTTTGCCATTTTCACTATCTTTTTTGATAGACGCCCGAGACTGGCCAAAGAGAACCACACCCCCACTCCTCCTGCTTGCTACAGCACAGAGCATGACTATGCAACTATTAACTACGGACATGGGGACCCACCACCTTACTGCTCCTCGACGCGGGGAAATTCCTACATTAACCCTGTATCCGATCCTTACAGCTTGTACAGCGATCCAGAAGAAAAGTAAACGCCTTCATTGCCGTATCGGCGCTGTTGCGACAACAAATAATTTATTTCTCATGTGTTTTGTCCCCTTCCGTTAAACATGAGAACACATTATCCCTCGTTTGTCTGTCTGTCTGGCCGTAACACCAGAAAAAAATCAGTTTTCCGCACTTATTTTCGTAATGCTTAATCAGTTTGTGTACATCTTCGTCTGGACACGTTTATAATTCAGTTTGGCACTATTTTGGCTAATTTACGATTATTTTGACGAAGATGCAAAAATGACATTGTATTTTTCAGATTTGGTAGGTTAAAGGGATGACAAAATTATAGCTTTTGTGTATATATCAGTTATATATATATCATATGCCTTAGAACGGTAACTAGTGTTCTTCTGTATTGTACTCTGTACCATGCCTGTCTTTATCACCAGAACAAAACGGTACTAAGTGTTCTTCTTGGGCTTGAGGCTTTTAATCCACTATAAACGGTCTCTCTCATGGGAAGTTACACAGGAAAACGACTAAGTAATAAAAAAAATTACTCATTATTTCTTAATTGCCAAAGAAATCCTGCCAAGGCCTTTTCATAAATGGGGGAGAAATTTTGGATTTGTCGTGTGAGATAATACAAATTTCCAGTCATACAATTCAATGACTGCTCAATATCGCTGACGTTCTTATAAAATTCTGGTAACGTATGAATTACATGACACATTACCCGATTTCTTGTTACCAAGCAAACGTTTTACTATACTTTTACAAACCTTAGTTTTAATTGATGTAAAAATTTTTAAAAAAAAGAACAACACTTACGTCACTGCTCAACGACACTTATGTCTGCCCCAAAACGGAACTCTATGTTATGTGACTTATTTCAATAATAAGAGGGCACTACTCCTCTCTTTGCGTCTTCTGACTTCATACCTTGACTTTAATCTTTCATTGATCTATGACCCGCTGCCTCTACGAATCGACCATCGCCAATAGTTAATGAAGCAAACCAAAATCCACAGTAATGCGAAATGCTTGGGCAAAAGGTGAAATGTCTTAGTCACAGTTTAAATGTTAATGTAAATATTATAACATCTTTTAGCACTTTAGGTGATAAAAAGCATATATATATTTGGCACAATCTAAATAAACCAATGCCAAATATCTTGTTAGATAACATTTTAAAAAATACTTTATACATCATATTAATCGCCATTACCTTCTCTCGAGATGCCTGTATGTTGCCCATAACACTACTCGAGATTAAGGTTTATTAAGAAACTTGTCTCCGGGAGTTATCTAGAACACAAGATGATTCATCGATTTAAATTAATCTACATCCCTGCGCTAGTGTGATTGCTTTTTAAAAAATATATATATGTGACACACGTTTTGTATCATTATAGTATTGTTTCATCCTTCTGTGAAAAATTGACAAATTAGACTAATATTTTCACTCTTTCATTTTTATAATATATACTTATCACTGAATTTTTTTTTACAACCTAATCAATCCTAATCCTAATAATAAATAAATCAAATAACTAAACATATTATTTTGACATCTTTATTTCACCTGCATGACTAGAACATGAGTTTATAATTCTGATGTTAACTACAATGTATAGTGTTGAATGAAGAAGTCCAAGATGGCACGTGGTTTCTGTCGAAGTTGATGGCATCACGTGGTCGCTTGGACACTGGATCCTTTATCGGCCCAGCACTTGTTTATCAATACACAGACATCTGTTCCACAAGCACATTGGTCTATTGTGTTCAGCGCATGTCCAATCGGAACACTCTGAATCCTCTTGACATTTCGGTCCAACTGAAATTATTAGAAAATATTGTTTAATTATTATAGTAGTATCATATTATTTTCAATATTATTGTAATAATGTTTTGTCATATTGTGTTATAATTAATATAATATTATGATATTATTATGCCCCCTCTAATAAGAGGGGGGCATATAGGTTTTACTTTTTCTGTCCGTGTGTCCGTTTGTCCGGGAAGCATGTCCGGGCTGTATCTTAGTTTCTATTTAACTTAGGCTTTTGAAACTTGCATAATGCATTCTTCTATAAACGCAGATGTACAACGTAGAAAAAAACACGGAATTATGCAAATTTCACAATTATTGATGCAAATTGGCTCCGTTTGTCGGGGAAGTTTGTCCGGGCTGTATCTTGATAATATTTCACTTAGGCTTTTGGAATTTGCATAATGCATTCTTCTATGTATGCAGATGTGCAACGTGGAACAAAAACACGGAATTATGGAAATTTCCCAATTATTTATGCAAATTGGCTTCGTTTGTCCGGGAAGCTTGTCCGGGCTGTATCTTGGCTACTATTTCACTTAGGCTTTTGAAACTTGCATTATGCATTTTTCTATATACGCAGATGTGCAACGTAGAAAAAAAATCCCGGAATTAGGCAAATTTCCCCATAAATTATGCAAATTGGCTCCGTTCGTCCTGGAAGCTTGTCCAGGCTGTATCTTGTTACTATTTCACTTAGACTTTTGAAATTAGCATAATGCATTCTTCTATGTATGCAGATGTGCAACGTAGAAAAAAATCACGGAATTATGCAAATTTCACCATTAATAATGCAAAATGGCTCCGTTTGTCCTGGAAGCTTGTCCAGGCTGTATCATGGTTACTATTTCACTTAGTCTTTTGAAACTTGCATACAACATTCTTCTATATACGCAGATGTGCAAGGTAGAGAAAACACGGAATTGTGCAAATTTCTGCATCAATTATGCAAATCAGACCAGTCCAGACCCTATCTGATGGCTTTTTTTCGCTTAGGTTTTTGAAACTGGCATATTGTATTCTTCTGTATATGGAGATGTGCAATGAAGAAAATAGTCCTAGGGATAATGCACATTTCTGCATAACACAGAGTGAAGTTGCCCCCTCAGGTTAAGTTTTGGTGCACGGCATGTAGTTATGTTTGTCTTGGGTGGACTGCAGGGGTAGGGGGAATATTGTTTAGCAATGTCTGATTGCTTTTCTCTTGTTTGTAATATTATTGTAATAGTACAGCGGCCCTGTGGCCGAGGGCAGTATGTTTCAAGTTTAGACAAACTGCTGAATTTATCATTAGAGGAACTTTAATATTCCGACTGAGCAAAACACTGAACATTTGGCCATTACTGTTAGCTGCACCGCCGCTGTGTAAGTGAAATACCCTCGGGTATGGCGTTAAACATCAATCAACCAATCAATGTAATAGTGTTATAGTTATTATTATATTATCTTTATACTATTAAACGGTTTATTACCATGGCATCGCGTCTGTAAGTGTTTGACCTGTACCACATGCTTAGCTGTCAAAAAAAAATTGTGACACAAAAATTGTTCCTATCTTGACGTACAGTTCTGAAATATGGGGTTTGCACCGGTTTGGGGATATTGAACTGGTACAGCACCTAGCTTGTAAACGATGGCTTCGATCTGGGATGACAATGCAATGGCGTTGAATAATGTGGAAGGCGGTCTTTTACACTGCATAACGGTTCTCAAATCCATAAAATACTGGCTACAAAAGTGGCGCCAGGCTTGTTTGTTGTAGACTTTGATGTGTAAACGCTTTTTTGATTGGCCTACGTTTTTCTACCATAGTCCAATGAAATTTTTGCTACGTTTTTCCTTCCAATCACAGCAAGGGATAGTAATGTGGAAGTCTCGTCTTACACATACCGACCCTTGCATAGAAAGGTGGGGTCAACCAAAGAGTTGGCCAAGTAAATATATTTGTACCATTATTACGTCAGCGCCTAGAAGACCTAAATGATGAAAACTGGCACTCTAAGCTACTTGAAAGCTCAAGATATGATATCTATAGCCAGTACAAATATAGTTTGGAATGTGAATTTAATGTAAAACAATTAAATATGACCATTAAATACAGAACTGCACTGGTGAAAGTCCGTGTGGGCACAGCTGGTCATTTAAGGAAGGTTTACAAACATTGATAGAGAGCTCAGATATTGTCAAGTCTGTAATGTTAATAAATTCCAATCCCAATTCCAACTTGTTCTCATTTGTGGTAAATACGAAGATATTCGTTTTGAATTGATTCCACATAAATTCATCCAGTACAGGTCTTTGGCAGGATTTAATATACTGATGTCCTCTAGAAGATCAGACTATGTAAATGCACTAGCGCGGTTCTGCTATTTAGCTCTGATTAAGCGAAACATTCTGTTAAATAATTAATTACTGGCAATATATCTGACAAGGGAGATGTTTAATACATATTAACAATGTCTCCATGTTGTACAACTACATGTATGCATGTATTCGGGCCTGTGACCTCACATACTGATCATAAATAAAGACTATTATTATTATGAGTGTGCGTCTGTTGCTCTGGGGTTCTCAATGCAAAGTGGCAACATGAATCCATTCCATTTTGAATGTTTGTGCATAAACTTGTCTTGTGGTCTCCGGTTTTGTCATAATTGGTTGGCAGTGACGTCCATGGATAATTATTTCATCCATTGTATTGGGCATATTTTAAGGCGTTAAAGACCACTAGAACAGAAAAACAAACAAGTCAAAAATGCATCTCTTGAGGATTGAATGTATAATTGATATTGAGTTATATTTTGATATATTAGTCCATAACTCTTTTAATAATGACGTTTCCTTGCTAGAATAACGCACACAACCGGAAATTCATCTTATTTATGGTAATTGCAAAGCATAGGACAGTATGTTTCTGTGTAATAGTGAGGTTTCTCCAACATGACTATGAAATGCCAACAATATAGATTACTCGAATGATGGATTTGCGTTTAACGCCGTGCTTAAGGGTATTTCACTTATAGGACGACGGTGTATTCCAACAATAATTGACGCCACCACAACCAAGATGTGAAGCATATTGTTGGAAAGTTGATTTTCCTCAAGGGCTAAGTAAAGACAGCATGGCTACTCTCAAAATAAACTATCCTTGGCCAGATGGCTATCCAGATAGAAGATGGTGAATAACTAGTCTGTCCGATAATATCGCCTGATAGTGTTTTTCATCTTGTTCTAGGTTATTTCATTTATTCGAAGAAAACCCTCAACTGTAAAGACCTCAAGTGATTTGCTCAGTTAAAAAAAATTAATGTTCTTCGAGTGCCCATGAAAATATGCCGAGCATACTGCCATCTCTGTCACACAGGGTCAACATCCTTGGTTCTGGTATCGGATAGGAAAAGTCATGTAATAAAGCATCATTTTCATACATTTTGTGAATAATCGTATTGCCAGAACAGACATGTTTTAATGGTCAATAGTATTAACTTCGATGACCTTCATCCGTCACGGGGGTATCATTCTCCTTTATGTCCGATTGATTATGGACAAGATAATGTTTACCTAGTCCAGATAATTTGACAGATGTAATTAGAGTGATGCCACACCTGGGTAGTTGAGTCTAAAGTTCCACTGAGTCAGTCCTTAACAAGTAACACAAACGTGTTGGTTGTTTGTCAGTGATGACAAATGGTGACTACTGAGAGACATCTTAATACATATACCGAATGGGTACATTTTCCCGAAAGCCGATAAAGAAAAATGTGTTCGTCTCCATCGTGCACCGAAAATACCGAATACGTAGTATATGGCATTTTTGACGGTTAACAGAACCAGACAGGTGTTTGTTAAATACCTGGAAAGTTGAATCTAAAGTTTCGAATTTATTGGGACGAACTGGTATGTGCTGTATTTCGTTTCAAAGGTCAGTGAACATATATATAGATATATAATATGCTAAGGCTTCCATGGATTCAGTCCTTAACAAGTTACACAAACGAGTTTGTTGTCTGTCAGTCTCATACAAGTGGTGACTACTGATAGACAATAATGAATAAACCTCTTTTAAAACATATTCCAAAAGTTAAAAAGTGCGCTATTCTCCACCGTGCATCGAAATATAACTGCAATGGCTACCAGTACGCCAAATGCGATGTATCTGTTATTTTTGACCTTCAAAATAAAAATGCAGTTGGTTGTTGAAGACCTGTCGTTTCACGCGCACTGCTGGCCACATGTTATGTCATCTGTTTTTCAATCAAAGCTAAATACACGATATGTATCGTGTGACAACTTTCACAAAACAGTGGGGTTAACTTCCACTGAGAGCTAAACACACGATAAGAATGTGACATCTCCTACTTGGCAGCATCTTCTCGACGAGACAAGGTGTGTCATGACATGAAACTCTAATTCACACCTTGTCACACTTAGGCCATACTCTGGTCAAACAACCAGGGGTTATCCTTCATAGTTCGGGTAATCGGCAATGTACAGCAGCGTGTAGCACGGTGTCATAAATATTCCTCTGGTATAGGTTCGAACATTGAAATACGTGAAAGTCCCATTTAATAAAATAAGGACAACCCGTAACATAGCGCTGTAAAAAATAACCAGGAATACGCATAATTAGAGTCCGTGCTCGAAAAGTTAGATTTTGCCACCAGGTGGCACCACATGTTGTCCGAGATACGCCAAAATCAATCCCAAGAGACGCAAAATCTAACTTTCGTTTATTTATGTTAATTTGTAAACTTCTTGTGAAATTGGAATCAAACTTAGTATGATTGTTCCGTGTAGTAAGACGTCACTTGGGATTGATTTTAGGGTGTGTCGAACTACATGTGGCACCACCTGGTGGCAAAGTCCAAATTACATTTCTGTTTGTTAATTTGAAAACTTCTTGTTGAATTCGAATCAAACTTTATATGATTGTTCCGTGTAGCAAGACCTCACTTGGGATTGATTTTGGTGTGTGTGGAACTACATGTGGCGCCACCTGGTGGAAAAGTCCAAATTTCGTTTCTGTTTAAGTTTAAAACTTTTTCTTGAATTTGAATAAAACTTTATATGATTGTTCGATGTGACAAGACGTCACCAGGGAATAGTTCCGGTGTATGTCGGACTAGAGGTGGCGCCACCTGGGGACAAACTCTAAATTTCGTTTCTGTATGTTAATTTTAAAACCTCTTGTGGAATTTGAAGCGCATTTAGTTAGTATGAGTGTTTCTTTGACAACACAGAGTTAGGATATTGCATGTGTCAAGATGCCACGTTTGGTGTAACTTGTTAACTTGAAATGTCTTGTCAACATTTTGATTCCGAACATTTATTTGAAACCTTTCTTTTGGAATTCAAATCAAACTTAGTATGAGTGTTCCATTTGAAAAGACAGGGTTCAGATATTCCATATGTAAAGATGTCGTGTAGGATTTTGTTTGGTGTATTCTTGTCTAGACATGCTGTCACCTCGTGAATTCTTTTCGAACTTGATTTTAATATTCCATGTGGCAAGATTTCTTCGAGCGTATATTGCGACTCACTTGAGCTCTTGTTTTCAATTCGCTTTGATCTTAGTCTGACCGCCGAAAATTAGGTAAGTCATCAACAGAGGCCCAAATTACGATAGGTCACACAATTCTCCTAATCCCAATAATCTCACCGAGTCACCGTTGTCTGTTACTTTATATTATCTTCGGCATAAATCGGTGAGGCGGGAACACGAATCGGTGAGGCGGGAACACGAATCGGGGAGGCGGGAACACGAATCGCTTGCAATGGCTTTACGTTGTACCATCTTTCTAAATCTACCCCAGAAGAGGCTGACAAATGAATCGTCGGAATTTACCTTAAATCTGTTCCAACAAAAATAGCACCGGTGAAATCATTATAGAATCTGTTTTTGGAATCAGTCGAACTTTTGTATTATCATAAACAACATGGTTGCAAATAATTTTCTAAAATGTATATTGTGTTTAATGAATACAGCTGTTCTTCTTTCCACTCAATGCCAAAATAAACACGCTATAACAGTTTATACGTTAACTGTGATTTGTCTGTCCGTCCATTTATAAATCCGTTTGAGAATATGAGCAGTAAAAGACATCGAAAACGATCAGATCTAGGCCTCCCCGTGAATCAGAAATAATATTGAATCCGTATGGCCTCTTTCCTCGTTTTAAAAACATTCTGTGCTCTTCTTTGAATATTCACCATCGTGTTCAAATAAATAAAACATTCACTCCAGTGCAAATTACATTATAGTTTTAATACGCAGTTCATGCGAGCCATGAGGATTTTGAGACACATTTTCACCATCCGCCGCTTTGGGGATCACGTGACAAGCTGACATAGTCTGGCCCCCTGCCCCTAAACTCGTAACTTGGTACACTCATTTGTGAGTGTTCCAAGATACGAGTTTAGGGTCAG
Organism: Mopalia kennerleyi; assembly: GCA_034783855.1. Classification (NCBI taxonomy): domain Eukaryota; kingdom Metazoa; phylum Mollusca; class Polyplacophora; order Chitonida; family Mopaliidae; genus Mopalia; species Mopalia kennerleyi. Next base: position 2,774 of record JAVFBX010027086.1, on the reverse strand, counting down.
GGTACCGGACCAAAGCGGACATGTTCTCCCAATCTCGAGCTAACCACATAAAACATTTTGAATCGATCAAAAGCGAGGAGTTACTGTTGAAAATTATTGACTTTACGTGAATATGGACGTCGAGTGGTCGTTTTATGGATCGATCTAAAATACAAGAGTTCAAGGAAGAAAATAAGTCGGTTTAAATCAAGGTTAGACCAGACAATTTTTATATATTGTTGCATTCATTGGAGAATTATGGTAGCGTTCGCTTGAATCAAAACGTTAGAAAGACCCAGAGAGCGTGGTGAATCAAGTGCCTTGCCCATGTTCACGTGCGTCCTTCACACATTCGCCCTCATGTTAATCAATAAAGCTGCCTGTTAACTGTACTAAACATGCCTATGTTGCTGAAACGTGTTGGTGTAACCTGTATGATTCTATAAATAATTGGTCGTACACACCCTCAGGCGAAATACACTCACATGAGAATTCGCTTCCAGAGTGCAGTACATATCACTTAGGCATTGTTCCAGCCGACGAAGCTGCATTGTGTGTGATTACATGGATGCTGCTGGATAGATTTTAACGGAGGCCTCTATAGTTACATTGACGATTTCTGTTGTAATATTTCAGATTTTGATGACGTCCAGAGACATGAGCGGGTGTTGTTTCCAATGGCAATCGGACCGTTTTCTTCTTAATATTCAATATTTAACAAAAAATTATTTAGTACTAATAGTAAAACATTCCGTTGCTTTTTATGTCACTGCGGAAATCTACCCAAGGATTCAAGGATAATAGACATATGTCCTTGATCCGTTTCTGTTCTCAATTATTTTGCATTCACTTCACTAAGAAATAAGTGTATAAGATCATTCAATAAATATTACAATATTCCATTATTGGGGGGATAGTGCTCCCATCGGGTAAACGTCAAGCATACATTAAATCGGGAAATGCATTTGGCTTGTTTGTTTGTTTGATTGGGGTTTAACGTCGTTCTTAAGGGTATTTCACTTATATGACGACGGATCGTCCACTTCACACGATATGGAATTAATTACCAATTAATTTAAAAAAAGTTATTTGTGTAAAATGGAGGGGACTTGCTTTGATTGTCGGGTGAATGGTAATGTAGCGAATGCTTACATGTTGTGTGTGTTTTCCAACTTTAACATAAAGCTTGAACCTGAGCTGAAAATAGGGACAATAACATTTAATAGTTACGGTCTGCAGAATTTCACCACGCTAATAAGTTGTGACAATAACATTTAATAGTTACGGTCGGGGGAATTTCACCATGCTAATAAGTTGTGACAATAACATTTAATAGTTACGGTCGGGAGAATTTCACCACGCTAATAAGTTGTGACAATAACATTTAATAGTTACGGTCGGGAGAATTTCACCACGCTCATAAGTTGTGACAATAACATTTAATAGTTAAGGTCGGGAGAATTTCACCACGCTAATAAGTTGTGACAATAACATTTAATAGTTACGGTCGGGGGAATTTCACCACGCTAATAAGTTGTGACAATAACATTTAATAGTTACAGTCGGGAGAATTTGACCACGCTCATAAGTTGTGACAATATCATTTAATAGTTATAGTCGGGAGAATTTCACCACGCTAATAAGTTGTGACAATAATATTTAATAGTTACGGTCTGGAGAATTTCACCACGCTCATAAGTTGTGACAATAACATTTAATAGTTATAGTCGGGAGAATTTCACCACGTTAATAAGTTGTGACAACATGAAATGCCAGTTTCATGATGGACGGACTTCATCACGTTAATCCCGACAATGTCACTGGGCTCATGTGGTTTGTCGTGGTAGCATTAGGTTGATCAGATCATGTTGTTTTTTACTATTTGTCTTGACCCAGCTCAAACAATCCCTTTAATGTCTCAAGATGTTATAGGATAGATACTGTTAAGACAGATGAAACAAATCAAATCCTGTTTGAAGCCACTGCATAATGCACAACTGTATCATTGTGAACGTACAGCTTACACGATAAGTATCAGTAAAATGTTTTAGTCACTAATATTATATATATTTATTATTTATTCCCTGAAGGTAATAGCAGGTGGTGCAGCTTCGTCTATAGGGATCTTCCACCTGTATTTTATGGCTGCCTTCCATGAAGGAGAAACCAAGACGGCCATCGTCAGCTCTGTCTTCTCTGGGCTATCGGCTTGTGCAGGTAAAACAATTCACTCACTTTTATTAGACTCAATTAATTCAGTGTTGCAATACAGTCACACACAGGGATTCAAAACACAATTATGCAACAAAGTAAGGCGGATGTTTTCATTTTATCCCGAAGGTCTCCTTGCTGTTTGTTTAAATAAATTAATTCGTTTAATCCATTAATTATTGAAATACATCGGTTTAGAGGATTCACCCCTATATTTATTGTAACAAATATATCACCATGTATAAACAGGATAGGCTTTTTTATTGTCATTTTTTGTTTTATAAATTTTGCTACATCCTTAGACAACGGTATGACAAATTAAATTACAATAGTATAAGCCAGTATATTAAAATACCTGAATTTTACCTGGGCTTTTGTTTTAATAATTCCTCCGTGAAGAAAAATGTTACAGACATTTGATTTAATAAAATAATACCACAAACTCCTGAGCTACTCCACGTAATCATTTACTCATACGAGCTTTCGGCCTATATGTCGGGGCCTTTCTCTTATACGGCCATTCTCTCATAGGAGCTTTCGGTCCACATGTCAGGGCTTTTCTCGAAAGGCCCCGACATGTGGAC